>PPNI02000074.1:0-38573 GCA_003707195.2 Phaffomyces antillensis
TGAGGATTTGAAATCAGGTAAGTTGAGTACGTTTTCGTATCCCTGATGTACTTTGATTCATGATATATATTATATCTGTATATACTATGAGAGGTATGACTTTTAGAAGAAACTAACATGTGGAATCCAGAACCAAAAGTTTTAACCATTGAATTTCAATATTTGGAACATATTAATGATACAGGCTTCACTATAATCTCTGAATTTGAAGAGTATTTTGATTTTAGTTAATTAATCTTTTCAAATCTCATTTATCACAATACACAACCATATTTGAAAATTCAAAACCCATGTAATTACATTTTATTAGTATAGACTTAATGAATTACCAGTTATTAATGAATTATCAGTTATTAATGAATGGATCTATTAAAAAGGGTGTACTGACTATTATAAGAGATAAACTACTTGGATTAATGAAGTTAAAGAGGATAATTTATCATGAGTTCAATCAATCATCAGATGTTCTTTTAGTCCTATTTCATAGTAATTTAAAAATATCTAAAAGATATCGACAGGAACAAGTTAGAATAAACGGGTACACATAACCCAAGGTCTTTGATTGTTTGCTGTGTAAAATAGAAATGTCCTTTCATTGAGATCATAAAAGTAAACAAAAGGAGTGCATTTATAATTACAATTAGATTTGAACAGAATGATTAACTATTTTGTATTGATATAACAGAAAACAACCAAAAGTTATTGAACCAGCAGTCAGAAACAAAGTTCATATCCTTTAACATGTGACAGAACATTAAAAAAATAGAATCATTTCTGATCAAATTTCAATATTAAAAAAAAGGAAAATATATAGTAATACAAAAAAACAACTAATCCATATAATTAGAACCATAAACGATTCAATGAATCATCACTGTAACAAAAGGAATAAAGAGTAAACAGAGGCAAAAATAAGATTAAAAAGAAAAACACGTAACTTTTCAAGTCAGGTAAATCTATTCATTTGAACTAGCAGCGTAAATAGCTTTTTGTTCTTCATATCTTTTTTTATCAGCTTCAGCTTTAGCTTCATATGGTTGTTTTTCTTCAGGAGTCAAAGCTTTCCATTTTTCACCTAATAATTTACCAACACCACCAAAAGAGATACCTGGGTTTTCAGATCTGACGATATCTCTGTTATCATTGGCGAAGAACATGTAAGCAGATAATGATCTTTTTGGAGCGTTTGGGTCCTTCTTCTTTCTTTGGGTCTTTGGTTTTCTAGCAGCAGTTGACATCTTTCAAAAAAATTGGTTTGTTAGTATGAATATCGAAACTAAAAGGATAGATTTCAAAATATCTTGAGGGAACCAAAACAAATCTGGAATTTCGCTGAAATTGACGCGTTTGTTTTTGTTTTGTTTTTTTTTGTCTATGGGGGTTGCCTTGGTGAGTTCTGACTAATTTCTGACTAAGCGAATACAACAAAAATCCGAAATTTCAAATAACAAAAAAAAAATTGAACAGAAAATTGTTTTTAAAATTGAAGAAAGACCAAAAAAATCATCAAATTCCATAAGATGAAGAAATTGAAAAAAAATTCAATCTGTTGCAAAACACGCAACTGTTCTTATTTCATCGTCATTTGATTAGTTGTATTTTAAGTGCTTGAATGGATGTGATTTGTGTAATTGTAATGTGACACTATTATTATGTGGAGTAACAACCACTATCAAACAACAACCTTTGATATCCAGCAACCCCTGAATTAAGAAGGAGTAAAAGGTAGCAATAATTGCAATGCGATCACAGTACACTGATTCTCTCTCATTCTAACCGGAATTGCAGCGGACGGCCCTCAAAATATATTAATTCTGCCATCTCTCCAGTATTAATTTTTATCCGATACTCACTTTCAGTTTTCACTAACAAAATTTTTTAACTATGTGAAGTTTTTTCTAAGTAAGAAGAATTTTATATGAGAAATTTCAATTTTATTTTTGGTGATGAAAATTTGTAAAGGAGTTACGTAATGCTTATGTAATCTACACAGGGTGACTCCTGTATTTACATGTATTTGCTGTCTATGTGCTACTTCTGGTTGTAAGCCACCAGGACTTTAGGACTGAATCCTGCATTCTGTACATACTGTGGCATGCTGGTTAGTATTTGTGTGTCTCAATTCGATGTTTCGAAGTTGTCATTTTACTTACTTCTCCGATCATCACATTTGCTTTGTAAAATTTACCAACACATCTATCAACACACACCATTTCACCTTTATTCAGGTCATGTTCACCGTACTCTTCAGGTATACACTTCTTACCACAGGTGTAGAGTATACTGTTGATCTATGTTAGGTTTTTGTCCATTCTTTATTATAATACAATCCCAATATCATTAAGACTCACTTATTAAACGTCAGATTCATCGCTTCGAATTGGATCTCTGCCACTTTTATCTTTTCAGGATCTGCCTCCTGGTTCATGTATGCATTCTTTAGTATAAATGACATATTATGTGCGTGAATTCTTTCGCAATCAGCGTTTTCTTTCTAACGTTTAAGATCTTCTAGTACTATTGATTTGATATAATATTTTTTTTTCTCCAAAAAATCACGAGCGATGGCCAAACAAGTTTTTTGAGCACAACTCACACACTTTATTTACCACGATCCCACACTCTTCCTCTACGCTTAAACTCAACCATGGTTCACGTCCTACTAACCAACGATGATGGTCCTTTGAGCGATGAGTTCTCACCATACGTCAAATCGTTTGTTGATGCCATTGAAAAATACACCGATTGGGATCTAACCATTGTGGTACCACATACCCAACGATCATGGATCGGTAAAGCTCATTTCGCTGGTCAAACATTAACAACAACTTATATATATCCAACAAATGTTGGTAATGAATACAAAGGTCCATTCCCAAACTCAAGAAAGGATCTTATTGAAGAAGGTTTCAAAGAATGGAGATTAGTCGATGGTACACCTGCCTCATGTGCAGATATTGGTTCAAATCATTTAAACGATGGGAAGGAAGTCGACTTAGTCATTTCTGGTCCTAATTACGGTAGAAATACCAGTGCTGTGTATATCACTTCATCTGGGACTGTTGGAGCTGCAATGGAAGCTGCTAATCAAGGTAAGAAGGCAATGGGATTAAGTTTTGGATTTGAAACTAGAAAAACTGAAGATTCTATAATTGATGAAGCTTCCAAGATTGGTGTTTTTATAATCAAGCATTTATATGAGAATTGGTCAAATAAAGTCGATCTTTACACTATTAATATTCCATTATCTGAAAATCTAAAATTAAATCAAACTAAAATCCATTATGCTCCAATCTTACAAAATAAATGGTCAACATTATTTGAAAAATTAGAACCTGAAAATCAAGAAGAAAACAAGCAACAAGATTGTGAACAAGATATTTTTGATACTTCTGCAATTCATAACAAGGTTCAATTTAAATGGAAACCTGATTTTCATGCCGTTCATAAATTTGTTATAGCTTCCCATGAAAAAGGTGAACATAATGATGGTGTTGTTTTACATAACCATGAAATCTCGTATGTATTGAGACTCAAACTCTTTGTATCCACAATAATACTAACATTAAATTTATAGTGTCACTCCATTGAAGGCTGTCTTCAAAGGTGTTGATGAACTTAGAGGTGAGATTAAACTTGATGTTCAAGAGTAAGTTTTTATTGAATGCGCTATTTCTGTGTGTGGTTCTTTGTTGAATTTTATACCGTTTGTATTGTTTTGATTTTGATGAAAGGAAAAAAAGAATAGTTTACTGGCTCGATTTCATAAAACTGTGTTTTATATAATTATTTGCTAGGAATAAATAATATTACAAATCGTTGCTCTAATTTTATCAATTGTACCCACATTAAGAACTAGAGACCCACATGCATCATCTTCGATACTGATTACTAACACGACTAAACAGTATTAGTACCATGACTTCAGATTTATCAATCAATAAAGAATCAACCAATGAAATCTATATATCAATTGATTCAAACTCATACATTTACCCAGCATTAACAGAATCCCTCAAAATTCGCCTTCCATCAATCAACATTAAGAATTCCATTCCTACTCAAATTAGCAAATCTCTTAAAACTTTCCAATTTGGTGATTATGAAGAATTAAATTTTGATGAAATTTATACTAATCAGAATTATAAAATTAATTCATATATTTACAGAAAGGCATTAATTAGAAAACATCACTTATCACACACTATACAGTCATATGTTGTTAAGAACCCGGATTCCATTCTAGTCAATGCATTTCCTGAGAGTTTCCAGCTAGAAGTCGATTATGCTGAATTCTTAGATGACTCATTAGATGAAGCTTATGAATTAAGATTAGAATTAGAAAAATTAGAAAAATTCTGGATCTTAAAACCAGGGATGTCAGATAAAGGACAAGGTATTAGAATTTTCAAAAGTATTGATCAATTACAAGACATTTTTGACTCATTTGATGAAGATGAAACAGATGATGAAATTGATGAATCTGAAGAAAATAATAAAATTATAACATCTCAACTAAGACATTTCATCGTGCAAGAATATATTGCAAATCCATTATTATTACCAAAGTACAATAATAAGAAATTCCACATCAGAACTTACGTCTTATCAGATGGTTCAATTTCAGTTTATGTTTTCAATAGAATGTTGACTTTGTTCAGTGCTTCCACTTATCAAATCCCAAATGATGAAGATGATGAACTATCAATGGTGGGTCACTTAACAAACACTTGTCTTCAAGAAGAAGAAGAAATCCTATCAAAAAATTCAGTTGTTGAATTTGATAAATTAGATGGGATTTCTAAAGATGATAAATCTAAAATTTTGAAACAAATCTATGAAATAGTCAAAGAGGTTTTCAAAGCTGGTTTAAATATAGATAGAATGAATTTTCAACCTTTACCAAATGCATTTGAAATATATGGATTTGATTTCTTGATCAATGAAAATTTACAAGTTAAAATCTTGGAAATTAATGCATTTCCTGATTTTAAACAAACTGGTGACGATTTGAAAGATTTAATCAACGATTTATTTGATTCTGTTGTTATTCAGTCAGTCGTTCCCTTTTTTAGTGGTATTAAATCAACAAGTGATAATCCATTATTGGTTAAAGTTTTCGAACAAGATACAAATAATTGGTAAACTTCTAAAGAAATGTATAGAAAAAAAAAAAATGTACATTAATCATAAAAAATTGTTTGGCGTTTAATATGTAGGTGGTCTACCACTTCTTCTACCACTTTTTCTTCCTGGTTTAACAATGACTTCAGGAATTGGAGTACTTGCGTTACTTGAAGCACCAGCTTCATTTTCCTCAGTTCCAATTCCACCTGATCTAATATTAAAGTTATCTGGATTACCTTTTCCCTTTGTATTATTCGGATTATTTTTATTATTTGGATGATTTGGATTCGTGACTGCTAATTCTTTCAAGTATAAATCAGATTCATCAGGGTCACCATTTAATTCCTTTGCCCAATTTAACAATTTTTCTTTAACATATTGAGATCTACTTAACCTATTTCTTAGTTGTGTCAATTTTCTAATAAACTCTTCATTTCTTTGTAATGCAATTTGTGCTAATTGTCTTGCCTCTTCTGCGTCTTCTGGGTTTAGTCCAAAATCTGGGTTCATCTCCATTGTAGGTAATGCAAAAAAAGGATCTGAATTATCTTGAGTTGATTTACGTCTTGTTATTCTTTTATCAGATTCAAGATCCTCCGAGTTTTCAACAACATCTCCATTGATTATACTCGATTCTTCCTTGGTATCAGTTGTAACGTTATTAAAATTATGTTCATAAACTGGTAAATTTAATTTAGATTCCAATAGTTGATTTGTATCTTCACATAAAAAAATGTCTAATAATGAACTCAATTGAATCACTGTATCTTGTTCCTTTTCAATGATTTCAATGGCTTGTTGTGCTAGCTTTTTTAGTACATCACTTTTATAAGTTTTAGAAATGGAATCTCTACTCACTAAATCAGAAGGTTGTTGAATTGGTGCCAATATTTTCAACAGATCGATTTGTAAATATGGATCATCTTCAGGGTATAAGTCAAATTCTTCTTCATCATTTAATTTGGAATCTTTGAATTCTTTTTCATCATCATACATGCCGTAATTTCTGTCATTATAAGTGTCTATTCTTCTTCTCTTCACAACTGTTCTATGTATATTATTGTAAGTAACTTCGTCAATATCCTCAAGGGCATTATTGTGTCCATTTACCCTATCTCTGTTTAGTTTATGTGATCCTAATTTTAGTTTATTACCTCTATTTGAAAATTCACCATTAATTTCACCATCTGGGAATTCTTCATCGACTGGCTGCTGTGATTTTCTGACTTTATCTGAGAAAAGTTTGATCTGATCAAATATCTCTGTCTGTGTGTAGTTCGTTGTCCCACTAGTCATTGTCTTCCAGCTAGCAATTCTATTGTATAAAACAAGATTATTATTATTATTATTTATTGTCATTTTCTTTCTCAAACAATTCTTCCTTTATTTTTTTATTGTGAATTACGAGGGTATCTTTATATATTTCCGGTACTCTCACGTGACCCTCGCGAAATTATTCATTTTGGATAAAACGCGAAAAATCAAAATCGACGCGTAAATTTTTTGGAATTAATTTTGTTTTATTTCATTTCATTCTTATTTATTTCTTTTATCATCATTTTACTGTTATATTTATTCGTTAATTCAAGATGTTGGAAGCCAAATTCGATCAAGCCAGTTTATTGAAAAAAGTGCGTCCCATATTCCATGATATTCTCTCACAATCACTAACTTCTTAAACAGATTATTGATGCTTTCAAAGATACAGTTCAATTATGTAACTTCAACTGTACTGAAAACGGTATCACCGTCCAAGCTGTTGATGACTCCCGTGTTTTATTAGTCTCACTATTAATTGGTGAGGAAGGTTTCAGCAGTTATAGATGTGACAAAAACATCACTTTAGGTGTTGATTTAGCTTCATTAGCAAAAGTCTTAAGATGTGGTAATAATTCAGATACTTTAACTTTAATTGCTGAAGATGCTCCAGATTCAGTCTTAGTCTTATTTGAAGACAAAACTAAGGATAGAATTTCTGAATACTCTTTGAAATTAATGGATATTGATTCAGATTTCTTGAATATTGATGAAATGGATTTTGATGCTGTTGTTACTTTGCCATCAAATGATTTTCAAAAAAATGCTAGGGATCTAGCTCAATTATCTGACTCTTTAACCGTTTTAGTCACTAAAGATGCCATTAAATTTATTTCAAAAGGTGATATCTCTTCAGGTTCAATCATTATTAAACCATCAACAGATTTGGAAAATCCAGAAAATTCAGTTAAGTTTGACTTAAACAAACCAGTTGATTTAACTTTTGGTTTGAAATATATTTTAGATATCATTAAAGGTACTTCATTATCCCCATCTATAACCATCAAACTAGCTGATAAAAATCCAGCTTTATTCGAATTTAGATTACCAAGTGGTTACCTACGTTTCTATTTAGCTCCAAAATTCGATGAAGATGATTAATCAACTTGATGATGATGATCTTTGCTCTTAATGTATATTATTTAATAAAAGATTTTGTTTATAAAGTTCTTGTTAAGTTGTTTGTTCTGTCGATAATGGTTCAAGAAATGCTGACCGTATAGTCGATATCTCAGTTATTGGTAATATCAATCTATAAGCATCATGTTGATTCAAATAATAACGATATAATCTTTTGGTTCTGATGAATCCCATGTTCTCATATAGGCCAATAGCTGGTAAATTAACCACCTCAGTCTCCAACATAATCTCATCAGCTCCTTGCTGAATCATTTTATTTATCACTCTATGGACTAATTGTTTAGCAGTTCCATGTCCTCTGTGCTCTTTCTTCACAGCGAGCATTCCAATGTATCCTCTCATTCTGACGTTTCTATGGTGCTCTAGTTTCCCAATAATAGCACCGATTGGTTCACTGGTCTCTTTATTTCTGGCTATGTAGCATAATGTGGGCCATTGATTGAGGAAAAAACGGTAAACATATATGGAATAAGGCTCTGATAAATCTTCTCCTATCAATTTTCTCACAGATTCGAAGTCCTCCACACTTTCCAGTGACAATTCATGATAAACAATCTCCATATTAGTTTTTCTTAATAGGCCCACCTTGAAAAATGTCTCAATATCATTGATTTTATTTTTTTTTTTTTTTTTTTTGAGATGAAAACAAACAAAGAGAAATTTATCAAAATTGCCACTAAACTCCTGAACTGTCCAATTTGTGCCACTTTTGATGGATTTAATCGCTTTCTAATCTGATTATCTTCTTTCTTCTGGTTTAGAATATGAATAGTGATAAAATCTCAGTGTTTAACGCACATACTGGTGCTTTTTTCCATATACAACGATTTTATTTTGTGTCATTAGATGAGTTTAAGAAATTCTGTTCAAATGAGTTTAATATCCCATTCAAT
Source organism: Phaffomyces antillensis (assembly GCA_003707195.2). Lineage (NCBI taxonomy): Eukaryota > Fungi > Ascomycota > Saccharomycetes > Phaffomycetales > Phaffomycetaceae > Phaffomyces > Phaffomyces antillensis. The sequence continues at coordinate 8,478 of PPNI02000074.1, forward strand.
AGACTGTTCTTTCTGTCTTCGTCTGGTACTAATATAAGAACTTCATCTTTTGAAGAAATTGATGATATTTATGTGTTTGATAAAGAGTTTTTTTCAGTTGAAGATAATGATTCATTGATTAAGAGATACATTCACTCCCAAAGGCAACAATCTTATGATTCATTGATCCAACCATTAAGGTCACCATTACTTGATATAAATCTGAATTTATTTGCTAAAAATAGGAATTCAAAGCAATTAATAAGTTTATTGACTACTAATTTAGGTTGGGTTGCTGCTATTGAATCAGATTGTTCTTTAGCAATAAATAAATTGACTGAATTTGATCAACAGATTAATATTTTATTTCAATCAGTTAACGTTGCATCTTTATACATTGAGTCGTACTGTTCAAATATTAAAAATATGTTTGATGAATCAATTGAATTTGTTAACCAATTACAGAAAAACACACTAAATTTGAAATGGTTGGATAAATTCAATAATTTAAAACAACTAAAAATGATTGACTCTAAACCATTGTCTGAGTTATTAGACGTTAATGAACTAACGAAATGTTCAAATGATAGTTTAACCATTAATGAAGAATTAAATAAACAATTTCAAGAGTCTTTACCAACTATTGAGAAGAGTAAAGCTGAAAGACATGAAATCAAATTAAAACTAAACTCGCTAAACAAAGAGATTAAAAAAAAACTGAATTCATCAAATTATAAAGAAAATTATCAAAAATTAACTCAATTATCAGATATCGTTCGCAGTGATACAAAAAGTTTATTGGATAAAACTTCAAATTCTATTGATGACTTAGATGTTGATGTTATTTTAGATACCTTTCAATTACATAAATCCAAATACGTTGAATCAATTTATGAGTATTCCATGTCAATTTATTCCAGCTCATTGAAATATAAAGAACTCTTCATTAATCTACAGTATAAGACTTATGATATTTTGAAAAGACTATCGATTGCTCAATTAGGTATGATTTCACTAAGAGAATTATTGAAATTAACCTCATCAAAGATTGAGAATTTGCAACTATTAGAATCTTCATTGGCTCATACAATAGACTTACCTTTGTTGTACGGATTATATATAATTGAAATCATGAGAAGAGATATATGGCTGAAACACTTAAAATCATTTAGTGTCAAAACTAATGAAAAATTTGCCAACTTACGTGAACGTGAAATCAAGCAAAGAAATCAATGGGTTAAAAATTATGGAATTATTTTAAAATTGTTGAATCTTGAAATTTCTTCATTTAATAATGGTAATATAATAAGCTTTGAGATCATCAGAAACGAAGATGTATCTAAAACACAAGATTTGGTCATCAGCTCTGAAGAGTGTCTGCAATATATAAAACAGTTACAAGATCAAACGTTTATAGATAAGGAAATTATTGATATTCTGACAAAATCTTTGAAAGAAGCATTGTTCAGAAAACCTTTCTGTAATATTGAACTACAATCAAAACAGATAGATGATGAGACAATAAAAGGATATAAATCAAGAATCAAAAAATTGGAGAACTTATTACATCAAGAGCAGTTTAAGAATTTCGGCCAATGGCCTTCAAGTATTGGATTTAATAAACTACCAAGAGTCATTAACTCAAACATTGAGCCAAGAATCAGTGAAAACTCAAATTTTCAACATAATTCCTTCTTGGATTCATTATCAAGATCCCCATCTCCTTCTCTAAATAATGAGAATTTGAAAAAATTGGAAACTGAAATTCTACAGTTGAAAGAAACAATTGAATCACATGTTAAATTAAATGAAGACTTGACTGCAAAAATTAAACATTATAAACAAGCAATTTCAGCAAAGGAATTTTCGAATCAAAGTTATATCCAAAAGACAAGAGATTCAATCAATGAAAAACAATTGGAGATCAATGAATTCAAGAGAAAATTATCAAAACTTGAAGTTCATAAAATCACATCAGAGTCACAAATATCATCATATAGTGAATTGATTAAATCGTTGCAAGAGAAATTACAAAACCAAACAGATCAATTAAACTCTAAAAATGATGAAATTAATGAGTTGAAATCAAGACATGATGAGGAGATTCAACATTTAAAATCAAGCCATAAAAATGAAGTTCATTTAATTAATAGGAATTCAGATTCAAAAGATGATGAAATAATTCAATTGAAGGAATCATTCCAACGTGATCTGAATATTAAATGTCAAGATATCAATGAGTTAACAGAACTTTATGATTTAAAACTCAATAAAATTGAAACAGAATTAAAATCAAAACGAAACGAAATTGAAAAATTAAAAGAACTAAATGATTTGGAAATTAAAAAGTTGAAAGAAACTCATTTAAATGAATTAAAACTGAAAGATGATGAGTTGGATTCACTAAAAGCTGAACATGAATCAAAAATCAAAACTTATGAAGACACACCATATAGTTTTCAAGATGATAAAGATTTAGAAAATGATTTGATTAATGATCTCCAAAATCAAATATCATCATTGAAAGAAAATTTAGAGTCTAGGTGTCAAGAACTGGAAAATAAATCCAAGAAATTAACTGAATTAGAATCAAGTCTCAAAAGATCTCAAATCTCAAATGATGAACATGTTGAAGAATATGAAAAATCAATTGAACTGTTAAAACAAGAAGTAATGTCCAAGAATGAACAAATTGATAACAAAACAAAGGAATTACAAACATTTGAAACGACATTCTTAGAACTCAAGACTTCTTCAGAATCAAAAATCAAAGAACACATAGCCACAATTTGCGAATTAACTTCTCAAGTCAATAAATATGAAACAAATTTAGAAACATCAAAAGAAGATTTTGAAAGATTAAAATCAATGAAAAATGATTTACTAGAAAATATGGCCAATAGAGAAGAGGAATTTACGAAAGATAAGATAATATATCAAGAAGAGATTGAACAATTAAGGAATAAAATTGAGGAATTTGAAAATTTTCACAAAAATGAAATTAGTGATACATCAGTTGAACTGATATCTAAATATAAACACATAAATCTCCAATTATTAATCATTATTAATTCGTTAGTTATCAAATCAAAAGATTTAACAGAAATCTTAGTTCAATTTTATGATATTTTTTTATCCAGTTTAAAGTCATTGGGTTTATTGGCTGTTATCAATGAAAAAAACAGTAACAAAGCAGATATCATTAGAGTTAAAGGATTAAGAAAGGGTAATTTAGGTTCATCAGTCGATAATCTAACAAAATCAACTTTAGTTGAATTGAATAATGGACTAAAACCAATTTTAAAAGATGAAATTTTAGTCAAGAGTTTGATTTGGAATGATTATAAGGAAACAGATTCACAAATTCAAGAGTTGATTAAACTAAATGATGCTGAAGATTCAATAAATGAAGAATTTTTGAATGATCTAAATGAATTAATCATTAATAATTATAACTTGATAACATTCGAAAAAAAATACCTTTCATTTGTTAAATTTATAACTAATCTAAATTCAATTTATTTATCATGTTTATCAAAAAGATTTAATGAAGTTGAGAATTTAGCTAAAAAGGAATTAAAAGAAAACAAAAGACTAAAGAGTGATAAAGATCGTGAAAAGATCTCAATCAAAGATTTTCAGATTGGTGATTTGGTTTTATTTTTACCAACAAGAATGACTTTAGATAGTAATAAGGATGAAAGTGAGGATGTTGAACAATGGGCTGCATTCAATGATATGGGAGATTGCAAATATCTAATGAAGAGGAATAATACTAAAAGAATATCATCTAATAAACAATGGTTTATTGGTAAGATATTGAATATTGAAAAAATCAACAACAAAGAGTTTTTATTATCCACCGAAGAGGTTTAAAGGTATTCCGTTGATGGTTAATTTTCATGAGATTATGATAATGAATATGTGAATAATGAAAAGATTCGATAGATTGCAGTAATGGATGGAACTGTAATTATGTTGTAGTAGTTGGGAAATAAATATATAATCTATCATATACAAAAAAATATTACGTACGTGCTTAGTCACTGAAATCAGTTTTTAGATTGAAAGCCATACTAAAAAAAATCGACGATAAACTTCGATTAAAATAGAATAGTTAATCCTCATCATGTCATCATTTAAAAGAGAAGAACTTGTCGTTCCATACATCCACGTTCCATTGAAACCAGAAGGATCCGCAACTGGTGTCATCTCTCAAAGTATGCCAATGGCCGCCATGTTTATGAAGAATAAATTGTTATCATGGTTTTCTTTAATAACATCAGTTCAAGCTTTATTAAATGAATTTTACGGTGTTCCTGTTGCTGAAGGTGGTCAGCCTGCTTATCTGAGAATTATTTTTGGTTTTGTTGGGTTAGCTGTTTGTTATATGGATTTACTCATGCCGCAAATGAATGGTATTCCAAAAACTGTTGTTAATCAAGCTACAACAACTGCTACTGCTGCCATCACCGGTAATTAAAATGATACATAGTTATTTGATGTTTTGTACTTGTGGTGTGTCGTTGGTAGGCAAGTTAATGAGATACTTCCTATCCAAGTTGAATTCAATTCTTGTGGGTTTTCTTTTTTACTTTTTCATATAATCACTTATTAAACAAGGAAAGTAATTTTTCAATATTATATAAAAAACGTTGTCTGTATAAGGGAAGCCAGATATCTGTGTGAATTCTATGCATTTATTAACTGTATAATATACATATGAAGAATAAGGATTAAAACTTATTCAGTACCAATGTCTTCATTCCATTCATCTGGTTTTTCTCTGATGAAAGCATCCATTAATTGCTTACATCTATCATCTTTCATATTAACAACTTCAACACCTCTTGATTTTAAATAATCATCACCACCGACAAAAGTTTCGTTTTCACCCATAACGACTCTTTTGATACCATACATTAGAATGGCACCAGTACACATATCACATGGCGATAATGTGGTATACATTGTACAGTTTTTATAAACGTTACCTTTCAATCTCCCTGCGTTTTCTAGTGTATCAATTTCACCATGTAAAGTTGGAGAATTTTTCTGAATTCTTTGATTATGACCAAATCCTAAGACTCTACCATCTTCATGGATTAAGCAGCCACCGATTGGAACACCGCCTTCTTTGAAACCTTTATGAGAGTGTTAGTACCATGTGTATATGTGAGGTGAGTATTTTTGACTTACTTTTGGTGGCTTGTTCAAGAGCAATTTCCATACCTTTCTTATCATCAAATGACATATTGAATTATTTTTTTTAGTTATTTTTTTTTTTAGTTTTAATAGTATGGATAGTGAATCACTCTAAATCTAGTGAATAAGTGATAAATGGTGATTAAAACAAAGAAAATAACTTGCTTAAAAGGAAAGTTTGTTATAAATTTATAATAAAAGAGAAACAAAGAAAAAGATAAAAATTTAGATATAAAAATTCTTTAAAGAAAAAGTACCCGCGAAAAAAACGGCGATCGGCATTTGAAGATGCATACAATAAGGTTTCTGGAACTCCGAGATCCGAGATTGTGAGATATTTGATTGAAGTTTTGGGTAGTTTTGAATTGACTTGTGGAGAACTTTAGAGATGATTTAATATGGGTTAGTCTATGGGATCGGAAACTGAGGCATTGCATCACTCTTATAAATCATGATAATTTTGGATCTACGACTTAAACTTCATATTAAGTTATAAATATTAAAATAAGTTAAATAAATTATAATGAAAAACCACTTTCACAACATCATTTACTATGTTTCAAAGTCGCTTCTGCCATCTTTTCACCTAGTTCCCCACCAAGTTCATTCTTATAAGAGTCAACGATTTGATCAACTGTTTCTTTATTCATACCTTGATTCAATTTGAATTTAGCCTCAAGATCTGTGATCTCAATTTCTAATCCATAGATTTTGGTTAGCATTGCATCAATGTATTTCTCTGGTGCATCTTCAACTTTCCATCTTTCATCATCAGGTACTTTTCTCTTACATTCATTTTCATTTACAACTAATTTGAGAATTTCTAGGATTGCTGCTTTATCACTAACGATTTTTGGTTTACCTTTAACATGGACAGCACAATAATCCCAAGTTGATACGATTTTATGATCAATTTTTTTACGTGGATACCAAGAAGCTGAAACATAAGAACTAAAATCTGATTTAAAAATAATCTTAACTTCAGAACCAGATTGTAATTGTTTGACTTGATCATTAATTTTGGCTAAGTGTGTCAATAAAATAGTCTTGTTTCCATCTCTCTTAATAATGAATGGCAAATGAGTTATTTCAATTTCACTTTCTGTTGATAAATATGATGAACTAGAAGTGATTAAAGTCCCTAATGGATTACTCTTGATTAATTCTAATTGTTCTTCAAGATCTTCCATCTTGTATAGTTTAGGAATATACCAACCCATGATATTTGATTCTGTGAGACTTTTGACTAGGGATATTGTATTAAGGGATGAAAGTATATAACAATTCAATATTCAATATTTGAATGATTAGTCATACTATCATACAAAATGTTTTATCTTTTCCGATAAGAAAAATCTGAAAAGGGAAATATTTCCATTCAAATTCCCTTTGGGGATCGTAAATATTTGTATAGCTATATTTTGGTTGACTAGAGAAAACCCCCCCCCCCCCCCCCCATTGGCAACTGGAGATGTCGGTATGTGCTTCAAGCTTGTCTTCATACCTGGCTTGCCACGTTGATTGGCTTAAGGGCAGATATCTATATGTTAAAATATCGCTTTCCAATGGGTTATGTTTCTGATAGGAGACAGTACAGATATAGAATTTTCATTTAGTATCACAAAATATTTATTTTTATAAAAGACTCCCAATAGAAAAATACTTGAGAAATCAAACGTAAATAAGAAGACAAAAATCAATATAACTATCAAAGTTATAAAGGGTATATTATTCACTCTATGATCAAAATGTAAGACATTCAACTCAAGCAGTTGGAATATCAGCAATCAATTCAGTGATTTCATCTAGATCAACACCTAATTCAGCGGCAAAGAATTCTGGAATTTCAGTGTTTTCAACGGATGAACCTAAAGCAGCTTTAATTCTGTTTAAACCTTCGTTGGTATTAGAGTAGGCGTATAGTGGAACATCTTGAGCAGTGTGACCAGTAGTGGTCCAACCAACACCTCCGTTTAATGAGACTAAAGTGGCTAAAGCAACACCTTGGTTATCTGAATCGATGATGTTTTGAACATCTTCATCAGTGTAGTTTTCGTAAATGTTTAAAGCTTTACCTAAAACTTCAGTTTTAACAAACTCGAAAGTATCATTACCTTCATATTCAGCCAATAAGTTTGAAGCATATTCAGTTGAGTGAGGAGTTTGCAAGTAAATTGATGGATAATAGTTGTAAACATTATCAATAGCTAAACCGTAACCACCAGTTTCATGATCAGAAGTACCAACAACTAAAGTCTCGGTATCTAATGAAGCAACTCTGTCAATAACAGCTTTCCAAGTATCAGTATAAGCTTTTGTTTCTTCAGCATGAGCAACTGGATCATTTGAATGACCAGCATGATCAATTCTAGCACCTTCCAATAGTAAGACGAAACCTTGTTCTGTGTCAGCAGTAGCTTGAATCAAAGTTTCTAAAGCTAATAAAGAGTTTTCTAATAATGATGGATCCACTTTTTCATCACGGTCAACTTCATAAGCCATGTTGTTCTTACCGAATAAACCTAATAATGGTAATTGATATTCACCATCTAAAGTGGCTTCGTATAAATCATCATAACTTGATCTGTTACCAATGTAAGTCCAACCATCTTCTTTAGCTTTTGAAATATAATCAACCATATCAGCTCTTTTACCTTTGGTACCATCGTAAATAGTATCATTACCGTGCAAGTACTGACGACCACCACCAATAACAACATCAATAACTCTACCAAGCGGATGACCGTAACCTAATTGTTGGGTAGCGATTAAATCATAAGATCTTCTTGATTTAGCATGAGTATTTGGGGTACAGATAGTAGCATCTTGAACGAAAGTGGTGGTGACAATACCAGTGGTATAGTTTAATAATTTAGCACCTTCGTAAAAAGTACCAGCTGGGGCACCTTTTGGATCAACTGAGATAGCACCGTTGTAAGTTTTTTTACCAGTAGTGAAAGCTGAACCAGCAGCAGCAGAATCAGTAACTAATTGAGAAGAGGATTTTGTTCTAACGGTACCGATTAAGTAGTTTTCCATATCAAAGACAGCTTCGGAATCGGTTAAGTTGTTCAAATCTTGATAGTATTGTCTAGCAGCAGTGAGACCTGATTGACCTAAACCATCAGAGACCAAAAAGATAATATTTTTTTTATCATCGTATTTGATTGGTAAAGCTTGGACTAAAGCAGTGAAGACTAATAATAAGACAGCAGTTGGTAATCTCATTGTTGTTATATGATTGGATACTAATTAATACTTTGGAAAAATAATTGTGGTAAAATATGAAGATAATTGTGGGTTTTTATACACAAACTACAAATTAGAGGCTTGGAGCACTTTACATGAGATTCACTGATAACTTCTTTGATATTCAGCAACGTGCACTATGTTCAATGGGATGTTTTCCTATTTCAAGAGTAAAATGACTAAAAGAGATCTTGTGGGTAAAGAGAAAATATTTTGAAAAATGAGGGTCTCGGCAAGAGCTCAGTAGTAGAATCCCAAGTACATTTTTAAGTTCCGTTTTCTTATAGAGGAAATTAACCACATTCGTCTCTCTATCCATACATATTACTTCTTGATGTTTTATTTGTTGTTTTATTTCGGATTATTTGACACATTCGGTACTAGATAAAAATTTCCCTAACTTTGGTGATTTATGGAATTGAGGTAAAAACTTCGAGCATTTTGCTAATTTGATAAGCCTCTATCGATTTATCACTTCTACTAAGTAGTATCATCAACTAGACCTATATAGGAGTATAATCAATAGTTCTCAACCTCAACAATGAATTTTATTGGCATCAAGCCAAGACTTGCCAATAGAATCAGTTTTGAGTTTCAAAACGTGTCTGAGCTTTGAAGTTCCAGTTCGGTACTCAAGAGTCAAGATAAAGAGAAACATTTCAAAGGACTTTATGGAAGAAGTCTGTATTATTATTACGTTGCTTACTTATTTACTCCATCAATCAAATCGTTATAAAAAATCTGAGATCCCTTTTCTTTATCAAGTTGCATCAAGTTGCAGTGTAAATTACTCGAGATAGAAAAAACTAATACTCCACGTTGTTAAAAGTCCACTGTAACAGATCGAAGATCAATTATGCATTAAGTAACAAATCTCAGCTCAAACTGAAAATTTTTAAAATGCCATATACTTACTTACTGAAACAGGGGACTTCACAACATGTGCCGACAATTGTTCCAGCAAATATGATTATGTAGTACATACATACTTATAATTGTTGCGTTTCATGTAAGCCAATATACATTCGTTCGTAGCGTAATTCTTTAACATTTTATTTCATGACTAGACCCACAACTTAGAGAATACATACAATTATGTAGCTCAGCTGATCAGGCTAAACATTCCAATTATTTATATCTTTGAAGAACTCGTCAAATGTATCAAATTTACTTACATCTTTGAAATTATCACTGAACTCATAATTAATTTCATCATGCAATGGTATCAGATATTCATCGTCAGTAAACTCTTTATGTCTTCTCATATCATTTAGAATTTCATCTCTATTAATATCATCAACAAGACTATTTAAAATTTGTAAAACTGTATCAGTTGCATCATTCTTACTCTCACCAATTTCATTCAGTTTCCAATAGACTCTTGATATTAAGTTTAATGCTTTAACTTCCTCATTTTTAATCAATTCATTAAATTCATATAATACAAAACAACAATAGACAACTTGATTCCATAAATTAATTGGTGAACCTCTTATTAAATTACTTGGTAATTTAATGAATCTTTCCAGAATATTGATTGAATTAACAATTGAGGTATTATAACCGATGTTCAAATATTTCTTTATGATTTCTAAATCATTCAAATCTATTGATTCATTTAGTTCTATTTTTTTATAAAATGTAATGAATCTTTTTGATAGTGTAATGTAGTAAAATTCTAAATTTGTAATTAGTATACCTGATTTATCAATTGATATAATTTCTTTGCTCTCGATGTACCAATTCTCTAATATCTGAAAGCGGAAAACGTTTAATTCATTATCACTGCTAAATTTAATTAGTTCTTCAAAAATCTCATTTGAATTATAGAACATTTTATAAACTAACTTCAGTAATTTCAATAAATAATAGTTGATCTTATCTCCAATTTCAATTTCAGGAAATTTTAGAACAAACTCACTCAATTCGTTATTATCAAAATAATCAATTGGTATTAAATGAGATCTACCATTTCCTATTGAATTAAATAAATGATTGATATTCAATAGTATCCAGATTCTCAGATGAAATAAATCTTGATTATTGAATTCTTTATTAATTTTTATCCTTTCCTCAATTTTTATAAACTTAATACTTGAAATCATTTTTTTGATTCCATCTCCACTTAAACTCCAAATATCTAATAATGGTTGATTTGGTTTTCTTGAAATATTGAAAACACAACAATATAAAATTGCTTCAATATCATGATCTGTTAATTTATCAGTCAATAAGGAGCTGCTTAAAATCTTCAATACGATTGAATTCAGTTGAGCCTGCTCATTAACGTACTGGAAATTTTCATCAAATGACATTGAAATTAAAACAAATACTGATGTGATGAAAGGATTTTTAAAGACGTAATCTTCATTGATTTTTTTGATCCCGCCAGGTATAATCCAAAAATGTGCAATATTCAAAAAATCAGAGGCTAATTTCAATACTAATGATTTATTCTCCAAATAAAATTTATCAATAAATTCATCATTAATTAATGTTTCAAATTTGGAAATTTGTTTAACTCTCTTGAATAATTTGAAATCAATGTTTGAAATTAAGTTATTAGGAGAATTATTAACTGAATTATCTAGATAGTTGTTTTTGACCATCCCATATTTTGATATTATCTCCCAATCTTTGTTACTATTATCATCATCTTTAGTTATAATTGTCTTTTCTTCGTCATCCTTCTCCTCGTAATCATCAACTTCTTTGATCAATTTCCGAATTAAATAATCCACTTTATACTCAAGTCTCTTAATTCTATCTTGATTATCTCTTTCATCAGTTGGTACATCATAAAGCTTAATTATATCATTTCCATCATTACTACTCTCACCATTCCCTCCAAGTGTATTATCATTCTTATCAACAGCTTCTCCACTAAAGCCCCTGATATTATCAGAACTATCATCTAGAGAGCACTTCTTTAACAAAACAATACATCTATGACATGCTTTATTTCCATTACTGTCATGTTCATTACGAATAACATCGCATCTTGTTTTCATTTTCCTGCAATTTGAGCAGCTTGTGGCTTTTCTCTTCCGTTTCTTTATGGGTCTGTCATTGAGCTTTGAGTCGCTGTTAGTACTGTGAGCTTTATTATAAGATTCTACGTTCCCTGTCATATCAACTGAGCGCTGAATTGTAACAAAAATGGTTGATATGATAAAATATTGTATGTCCCAAAGCGCAATTTCATGCTCGGAATATGACTTTTCGGTAACCATGACAACAATCAGTTAAGTGGATATTCTTCAAGATTTTAGCAACTACAATTTTAACCAATAAAAACTATCGTATACTTCAAACAAAAAGCATATCAAAGATTTAAAGCCTAACAATATCCTTGCTAATATCAACTGATCATTAAAATCAAGTCATAAAAATGAATAAAGTAATCAAAATGAAAATTGCAAGATAGTTATTATTATTCAAATTTAACCCATCATTTGCATAACCTTCTCTTGATTTTTCAATGTCTTCTTCATCAATAATTGAAATAACTTCATCAACAATTTCACCCTCATTGTTATACTTTATTGTTTGCTCTTTTCCACTACTTCTACAAACAATGCTACCACCTCTAATAACTGAACCCAATCCATTTTCACCTTCCCTTTTTGTCCATTTAGAACAATCAAATCCATTTGAAGCTGTATCAATCAATGCACTACCTTTGATAACTCTTAATTTACTAAATGAGGCGTCTTTAAAATCACCAATAAATTTAATAGCACCACCAATTGAACTTAATTTTGGGAAAAAGTTCAATTTATTTAAATAGGTATTGTTGATAACCATTAAACCACCAGAAATATCTTCAATTTCATTGAATTCGACTTCTTTCAAATTCCAATTTTCAATTAAACTCAAAGTACCACCAACTTTTGTTAATTTTGGGAATTTCAAAGATTGGAAATTGTTATTGATCAATTCTAATGATTTATTAACCCCTTGTATGTTACTAAGATCTAATGAACTAACATCTCTAATGGTAATGTTATTAGCATATTCTAATTTTGGAAATGAAACAATAATATTTTTAGCATTTGCACTAATTGATAACTTTTCATTAATACCAATTAAGCCAGTTGAAATATTCTCTAAAAATCTATTATTATTAATGTTAAGAGTATCTAAGACATCACTATCAAATCCATTAAAAGCAACTAAGGAAGTATCAGAAATTGTGATACTTCTTATTTTTTTAATACCGTTATCAAAATTAACTGTACTTAAAATTGGTAAAACTTTCCATTCAATAATACCAATAGTGTTTAAATATGGAGAATTAACAGAAGTTAATGAAGTTAATTCGCTTAATTTGAACTTGCCGCCAATATTAGCTAGTCGAGGAGTATTAATTCTAACTAAATTAGAAGCATTATTAATAATTAAATCGCCACTAATTGTTTTAATATCACCAGTATCTAAAGTTGAACCTTGATAATTTTGAATAATGACAGAACCTACAATATCATCACATTGGTATAACTCAGCTAATTCAGAAGCTGATGAGATATGATAATTTCCTTGAGTACATTGAACTGGAATTTTTGAGTTGATATTTTCATCAGTAACTTCATCTTCTTCAGTAGATTCCTCATTCAACACGTTCAATCCATCATCAAAAACAATGTTATATTTTTCAAATTTATTTTCATTATCATTCAATTCTTCATATGAAACAACAGGTAATAATGGTTTTGAATTTGGTGAAGTATTTGATTTGGTTGGTATTGTTATCAATGCAGTTGAGAAAGGAGTTAGAACTGAGATCAGTAAAAGGTTTGAGTACTTCATAGTTGTGTGTTTTCAATAAATATAGCTAAGAAAATGTGTGTTGAAGAAAGAAAAGAAGTGAAAGTTTCAAAACCCACATTTTTATAATCAGTTTTATATAAACTTCAAAATAAACCACAAAACCACACAAAAAAAAAAACATTAAAAAACAAAAATATCACTCCATATTCTTTTTGAATATAAACTCAAAAGAAAAACGAGATTGTGAATAAATTGAGGGCTTTTCATGCAAACATTTAAGTGATATCTACTGCAAAAGTTAAAACACTACAATAGCTAGTTTACCGCCCATTTCCATTCTCCCTACAAAATATACTACAGAAACTAAACATAAAAGCTTCATTTTATATTATTTGAACTCATCATCATGATATTCAGTTACTCACCTCTCTTTCTCTCAATTGACACATTCTTAACCAAATCTCTTCAGCTAAAGCTTCAGCCATTCCAATTTGATCTCTTTCTGCAGCAATGAAACTTTTACTTAAATTAGAAACAGAAAGTTTTGTTTCATTTGTTCTTGCTCTATGATGAACTCTTTTAAAACTGTATAAAATTACATTATTCAAATAATCAAACTTTTCAGATGAAGATGAAACAGGTTGCCCATTCTTATTAATCTTTGTTGTGATTGGTAAATGATCATCCATTAATTCATCACCATTGTTTTCTTTTTGAATTGATTCTTTATTGATTATCAATGGTTTAACCTCCTCAGTTGAATCATGAGAAGTCAATTGAGTCTCACTTGAATCAATTAACTCATCAATTGGACTTGTTGTTGAATTAGCAGAATCTAAAATAATATCAATTTTACTATCATTATTGACCTTGTAACTAAATTCATCTTTTTGAGTAAAATTCCATCTAAAACTTGCTTCACTTTTAGCATATAAATCAGTTTCTTCTGTATTTATCTTATATCTCGGTTTTTTAACATTTGATTTATTGTTATATCTCATATATTCATCCTTATCTTTGATTAATTGAATTAATTGAACTTTATTATTGATTGGTTTTTTATTATGAATTTTAATAAATCTTGATTTTAATAAAACTGATGCTGAAGGTCTTGATTTAGGATTTTTAATTAGACAAAATCTAATAAAATCCTTCAAATCATCAGAATAATTAGGTCCTAATAATAGTGGAGGAGGATTTTTAGGAATTTGAAATAAAACTTTCATTGGTTCCAAATCTGCATATGGTGGAGAACCTCTAACCAATTCAATTGTTGTAATACCTAAAGACCAAATATCAACTTTTTCATTATAACCATTGGAATTTCTTGAAATAATTTCTGGTGCCATCCAAAATGGAGTACCAACAAACGTATCTTTTTTAAATTTCGTTTGAGTTATTTGTCCACTAACACCAAAATCGGCTAATTTAACATCACCATTTAGAGTTAATAAGATATTAGCAGCTTTAATGTCTCTATGAACTTTTTTCTCATTATGTAAATAAATTAAACCATTCAAAGTTTCACTTATAATAAAGGAAGTGATATCTTCATTTAAAGATTTATGAACTTTCAATAAATCAGAACAAGATCCACCACCACAAAATTCCATTACAATCCACATTGAATAATCTCTGACATAAGTGTTATAATAAGTAGTAATATAATTTGACTTTAATTGTGATAAAAATGAAATCTCTTGAACTAAAACATCAATTTCATCATCTGTTTCTTCTAAATTAACAACTTTAATAGCAACGACCTTACTTGTTTGTTTAACAAATGCTTTATAAACATCTCCAAAGTTTCCCTTCCCAACACATTCTTGTAAATCATACAATTTGACTGGATCTGTAATTTCATTTGAACTCATGATCGTAATAATAATTAGCTATAAAAAAAAATTAGAATTAATTCACTTTTTTCTGCTTCTGAATATATATAGCTACCCCTAATGGAACAATATTTCAATAGCTATGAACTTGATTGGGCTTAAGTAGCTATAAGTTTATAGATAGGTAGTAACTTTGATGCAGATTTTTGTGTATGATTTTTCTAAAATTGTGGGTCATAAAGATTTAAACACAAAATTGAATTTTTGTGGTTACAAATATGCCCCTCAGTTATAGTCGTTTATATTGAAGTTTAATCATGTCTTGGATTTCTTCACGAGTAAACTAAATCGCCTTGTTAGTTTATCTTTGAAATCTTTTTTATTTTCAACTTCAAAAGTATTTTCCTTATTCTCAAAATTTTTGATTATCAATTGGCTAGTATCACTAACAACTCTATAACTAGAATCAACATTATTACCACCAAATTTTGGTTTCAAAGCGCCATGTTTATCATTCTCATTGATCTCTTTAACTTTTAATTTCCAAAATTTTAACTGCTCATCATTTAGATTTAATTTATTATCAATCTCTTCATCAATGAACAAATCATTAAACAATAAGAATTGAGCAACATGGAAAACTTCCTCCTTATCACTAAAGATTGATTTCTGTAAACAATATTCAAATAATGAAACTTCATTAACTTTAATCAGTTTCTTATGTGTATTACTTTTGATTATTTTAATATCTAACAATAAATCATTCAAATGAATTAATTTATTCAAAAGTTTTATGTTTCTATCTTTCAAACCTTGTAAGAATTCTTTCTTTGTTGGATTATATGATTCAATTGACGTTTTATTGACATATTTATTGATGAATTGAGATTTTGACCACCTTGAATTTAAATCTGATCTCGAAAGATTGGATAAAAGGTATGAGTTGGTGAAAGTGTTGGAAATATGAAATAACAAATAATGAAACTCCTTGTTGTTTGTTAATATCGGATCCTTGATCGGGTATATATGGTGATTTTTGATTAATTTATGAAATTTAGTGCATTTGGAACATAATGTGATTAGATATCTTAATGAAATGAATTCAATCTGAGGATCATTACAATCACAACATTCTAAATTTGATGGATCTATTGAAAGTATTTGATTGATTGATAGATCATCATTGATAATTTCAACCCCAGAATTGACGTTGAATAGACTGGTTGAAGTTTGATTATTTATTAATTCAATGTTATTATTCTTGAATGGAAATGTTCTCAAATTAATTGAAGTACTCAATAAATTAAACCATTTTAAAAATTCATAATTATCATATACTTTATAAACTCTGATAAATTGTTGTTTATTATCATCATAAGTAAAATTAGATTGTAATTTGATAAGATATTCACCATCTTTAACAGTTTTATAAATTTTGAAATCATTTATATTCAATTTCAAACTTACATGATTATATTTCCCTCTAATTTTGTGAATTCTTCCAGTATCCTTAATTTCATATTCTTGAATCATATTATCTTTTAAATCAATGTATCGTTTTTCCCAATGACCATCTTTGAAAACAAATAGGACATCATTCTTCTGAATCAAATAATTTTTTGATATTGGAACAGGTGTAGATTCATTCTCATTGTTTATTCCATTGATTTTAATTGAATCATCTTGGAATAATGTGAATAATTGTTCAATATTTGATGAATTGATGATTCTATTTTCAAAAAGTTTGATATTCATTTCATATCTTGCAAAATCATTCAAAAATGTGTCATAAATTTCATTTAATTTATCTCCATTAAATTGATTTAACGAATGGACTAATTTCCTTATTTTTTGCCCTTTTTCAAAATCATTAACACTGACAAAATACTTCATCCTAATTAACTCAAAGTTTCTCAAATCATCTATTGATTTATCAATTAAATTATCAAAACTTAATGAATGATTCTCGTACATTTTCCTTTTTATTTCAATTTGTTTTAATTCGTTTTGATAATCAAACAATGGCGTCATTATCGATTCATTTAATTCATTAAGTTCCATGATCTGAGCATTTGATTTAATCATTAGATTACCTGAGGTTTTCTCCAAGATTGAAGTGATTATACTATTTGGGTATTGAGTTGCCAATTGAATGAAAAGATTAGATATTAATGAATATAAAATAGCGACATCATTGATCGTATTAACTAATGATTGAAGCTTTATGTTTAATTTAGAGATGATTGATGATATTTGATTAGTCTTTTGTTCTTTTGATTGTAGGATTTTATTGAAATTTGATGAGTTTTTAGGAATGTTCAATCCATTCAAGTCATGATTGTTATCTTTGATAATTTGATTCTTTTTCTTTTGATCTGAAGGTGTCTTGTTGATAATATGAGCATCTTGGATGAATGATTGGAATTTTAATAACTCAACAGTATCAGACTGTAAAATAAATGTGAATTTTCCTTCTTTATTCCTTAATAAATCATCACTTAGTTGAAATTTTAGTTCTAAATCAACATCATCTTGATTGTTCAATAGAACTGTTTTGATATTGGGATTCAATGAGTTGATTTCATCTTTAAATTGAATCAAATCAAATATTTTAACATGATTAATCAATGTGTTATCATCTGCATAAATGAACAATTTTACATGCGTCAAATCATTGGTATAATTTTTTAAAAATTTCAAATTTATACAACATGAATCCATTTTATACAAATTTAAAAGGAATGGGAATTCATCGATTTGTCCATTTTGTGTAAACTTCAATAAATTTAGTGATTTGATCACGATTTGATCATTTTGATTGATCAGTAATTTTATCGTTGATTCTGATTGTTGTATCGAAATATCTTTAATTTTCAGACTTTTACAAGTCTGGATTGGTGTATTAAGAGTGTTTTGGATACTGGAGACTTGGCCCATGACACACCATACACACAAGTAGATAATTTAGACGATACTATGAAGATAGATCAGATTAAGAAGAAAGAGAGAGTTGAGTTTTATTCATAAGATATTTTTTTTTTTGCCCATTGAAAGTGTATTTAAGTTCGTGTTTAGAGTGAGAATTTGTGTTGGGTGGCCAATCTCAGAGATCTGAAGGCTGGCATAATCGCAAAATTGTTTGCTATGAGATTTGTGATGTCCATTACCGAAGTTTAGTCCCCATGAAAACATCGATGTAATTTATGTGTTTATTGGTGGGTCCAGTTAAAGAGTTTAGCACAGTATCATTAATCTAGAATGGAGACTTTGAAGAATGGGAGGTTTATGAAAAGAGTGGAAAAAGCCCTAGCACCCTGTTGTACTCCGTCGTAGTTTACTGGCTGCCAGTTCTAGAATTTGCTAACTTAAAGAAACCAGACAAAAAAAAAGAAATTATTAATGAGTTCTAATAATAGACTCAACAATAAAAGGTTACAGAGAGAGAATTCAGGTGAGGAGTAACATATAGCTTTGAGAACTGTAACTTCAAAAGTTCAAGTGTATTTTTTTACTATCACATCTTGAGACTTTCAATCTCTTATCTTTTATTTCCTCGCTTTTGTTAACGCCAACAAAAGTTATAATTCAGTACAAAGAGAGCTTCAACTACATTGATTTTTTAATCTTATAAATACACCATTAAACCAATTAAACTAAAAACAACAAGAAACAAAAAAGATTATCTCAAAGAGAATTAAAATATATTGTTTATAATAAAAAAGAGCATAAAATTTATGACTCAATCCATATTGTTTAGATTAATATCAATAACAAAACACTTCTTTCAATTAATTAAGTAAATTAAATAACATAATAGGTTAATGAATCTATAATAAGAAAGCGGCACCAGCAGCAACGGCAGCACCTAAGATACCAGCATTGATGGCATTTGAAGCAGCAGCACCAGTTGAGACTGAAGTGTTGTTGGTGTTGTTAGAGTGGTTGGAAGCGTTTTGAGCTTGAACGGCAGCAACGGAGACTAAAGCAGCGACGATGGTTGAAAATTGCATTTTTAATAGATGAAGAAGGAGGAAAAAAAATTAGAAAAACAACAAGATAAAAGAGGAATTCTTGAAGTTTTTATATTGATTTTTTTTTCTTTCTGTCTTGAGAAGTAAACTGAAAATAGAAGAAAGAAAAAATTTTCCGATTGAGGCGTTTTGAAAGAATTTCCTAAAAGAGATGAAATTCAGTCCGGATAAGGAAATTCTGAGAGAGTTGGAAAGATGCGCTTCAAAAATTTGAGAATCTAGAATCTCGACTGAGAAGCAAAATGGGCCATTAATAACTTGAGAGAGTTTAATTAAAAATTATTGGATGGAGCTCTGAGTAGAGACACAAGTTGTATTGTGTCATTCTTCTCATTACAACAGTAGACTAGAGTGGATTACGCAATCTGGAAGAGCATCGAAGAGTTCTCTCTCTGGCTTATATAAGCGCAGCCAGAACTGGCCCTATTCCACACGTGACTCACGCGAATGTTTTTTTAGAATTTTTACAAAGAGCTTTGAAGCTGAAAGGGTTGTAAAGCGCTTGGTTGTAAGCGTAAAATGATCATTTAATCAATCTAGCATTAACTCAAGAATTAACAAATGTTCTCGATTTATATCTACGTGTTTGTGTGCTCCTACTAATTATGAGAGCTCTTTCAAGCTCCTATCTCAAAAAAATCACCCTATCTGTAGAATCATGATGTAATCTTTAAGTTGCTATTCTTGAATAAACAGATCCCTAATTTCTACAACCCATACTTCTAACTGACTAAAGTACTAAAACGATATTAAACAATGCACGCTAAAGATTGGTTTTTGGTATTCATTGCTATCTTCCTTCCACCTGTTCCAGTCTTCCTCAAAAAGGGGTTCTTTTCAAAAGAATGTGAGTATTGTAAAGTATTATTATATTGCCACTTTGTATTAAATTACTAACATATGAGAAAAAGTCTTAATTAACATTCTGTTATTGTTATTAGGGTTCTTACCGGGTTTAATCCATTCTTTCTATATCATCAGTCAAAATCCTTATGATGATGCTGGATATCAACAACTAACTTCCTCATATGGCTCAGTTTGATAAATAATTATTAATAAATATTGCTATGATTATATAAGAATTTTGTAGATTCTGTTTATTTATAGAAATCACTAGTGAGAACGGTATTTTTTATTAAAACCACTAGTAATTTCATATGAAGAAATAAACATAATCCTATAACTCATATAATCAAACAAATATAACGAGCAATAAACTGATTAAAAACTAATCAATAAATCAATCGTTCAATAAGTTCTAATGAATTATCTACATAGTAGGATTTTTTCTTTGCAAATAGACACATTGTAACGATGTGAGATTCAAGTGAATGAATAGATCGAACAACTTAAGTGATGCATTTTATTCGTATAAAAGTATTAAAATAGACTTATTGTAATAGATTTACACTGCAATGATAAAGCTGTAGAACTTGATGGAATCTAATAGAAGAATACAGTGAGCTGTTTAATATCAGAAGAAATTTTTGGAAAAAAAAACCAGATGAGTTGTTACCCGCCCTGAGTGGTTCCAGCCAATCAGATCGCTTGAATGTCATGAAATTCGCGAATTGTTCTCACTTATTTTTTTTTTTTCTTTCAATTTCTGAAATTTTCAACAAATTTTCTTCTTTTTTTCCACTCTTTTTTTTTTTGTGTCTCAGAAAAAAAATCAAATAAATTTTTTTGTTTGTTTTTTTATTTTTCACTTACGTAATCAATAATTATCTGACGCCTTTATTGTGCAGATCAGTTTTAAATTATTACTCAAGTTGTCACGATGATTCTCAATATCAACCACGATGAAGAAAAACCTCTAAAGTTATCCAATCCATTCAAACGTGTGTGTCTTTCCAACTTTGTTCAAATTCAATGTCCTTTGTACTCTGATTCCGATTCTGATGACGATAATGATGATAATGATTACATCAACGATCAAATCAAAGCTAAAAAGAGAAACTACTCAATGAGATCCTTGTCTTCTGTTGATCATAAGCTAACCAAGGCTATCTCAAAGTACGATGACGATGAACAGATTGAAGTTTCGAGTCCTGTTTCTGCTGAAGTCATTGACGATGACCAATTATTTCATAAAAGAAAATCTTGTACTGATCAAGTTTCAAGAAATAGATGTTTTGATTATTTGGTATCTTCAATTGATGAAGTTTGGGCAAGATATTGTAATTTAACTTCGTATCAAGAAGATGAAATTTATAATAATGATAACATCTATGGAAATCTACCAACTACACCATCATCAATCTGTTCAGATGTCGTCTCATCAGATATCAACGACTCTGAAGATCCAAATGAACGTAAACAGGTCAGTTTGAAACATTTAAAGAATCGTTTATTGAATGCTAAATATTATTTACAAGATTACGTTGATTCAGCAAGTGAAGAAGATTCAGTTAAGTTCTGGAAACGATGGGATTTAATCAAATACACAGCTATTGAATTGTGTGAAGAAGATGATGATGATGAAGTTGTTGAATCAACAATAAAAGAATTGGAAAATGGAAGGTTATATTATGAATAAAAGGTGTATTATATATATTATTTGTTGTCTGTTATTTAAGGAAATCAGGAGTTTTGGGTTGGTGTTTTTGAGTTTTGACTTTATAAATAGCGTTTTTTCATTAAATTTAAGATGTAGTTTGTATTTCTGTATCAAACTGGTTTCAATTTTCCCATTGTTCAAATCGATTAGGTTTCATATTTTATTTATCCGAAAAACATGAAACATTTTGAAAAAAGATATAAAACTATGAATATTTCCGCTACATATCACAAATCATCAACCACTCATCATTAAATACAATGAATTTATCAATATCATCTGCCATCACCGAAGATTTCAGCTTCAACATCAAATCACCTTCTTCTTTAAACAAATTCAAGAAATCATCATTTCAATATGAACAAATACCTCCAATCTTATCAAATATTAATAAATTCGATAATGACTATTCAAATCATTATATTCATTCATCTGAAAAACCAAATAAATTCATTAGAAACGTTAAACAACCATTAATAGGATACCCCAAACTAAACAAGTTAATTGAATTAAAAACACAAACTATCAAATCACAAAAATTTAAACCATTTGGTTTAAATCTAAAATTAAATAATATTATACCATATATCAACAATCAATTGATTCCATCAAATTTAAAATTTGACGTCATTATAATAGGTTCAATCACTGAAAATCAATTCATTATTCCATTTTTGTTAAATTTACCATTGAATAAATTATGCTCGAAACCTGGATTTCTATTTATTTGGGCATCATCAAATCAAATTAATGAATTATCAAACATTTTAAACAATTCAACTTTAAATAATTTTAATAATTTTAGAAAATCTGAAGAATTAATCTTTATTCCTGTCAACAATAAAATTTTGAATGATTCAAATGATTCTTTATTCGATAATAATCAATGGCATTGTTGGATGTGTATCACTGGTACAGTTAGAAGATCAATTGACAATCATTTAATCCACTGTAACATTGACACTGATTTGAAATTAGAATATGAATCACCAACAACACCTGCTTCTCATAATAATCATGCAAATCCAGAATTTATTTATAAAATTGCAGAAAACTTCTCAAGTGGTCAAAAGAGATTACATTTAATCCCTTCAAATAGTGGATCTACAGCATACGTTAAACCAAGGGATGGTTGGGTTATTATTAGTCCTGATATCCAACTAAATAATTTCGAAGTTGATGATTATATGAAAAACGTTATGGCAAAAGGTGGAAATGTTAAATATGGTGAAGATATAGAAAAATTAAGACCAAAATCTCCAAAGAAATTTACAAGATCATGATCGTTATGAAACCGTATTTATTTTATTCTTAGTTCGCTCTTATGTTATGTTATGTTATGTTATGTGTGTTTGTTTGTTTTTTTTGCTTTTAATGTCTTTATGAGATAGAGTGCTGATATTTATATCACAAATGCAGATAATTGCTAATGAAATGGATTGTAGAGTATTTGAACCTTTTATTATTGTTATTACTAACTATATTATCGTATCCATGATATTTTTGACATTCTAATATTATTTATGTATGTATGGCTTATATAGAAATTATGCATTTTTACATAACCTACTAGAGTAGCGCTTTGAATAAAGACATAGTGTATTAGATAGATCAGAAAGTGTACAGTGTATGTATCCAACGTGGTTTGTACTATGTAAAGAGTTGGTGATGGTCTTTATAGTAAACTTCACTGTTACCACAAATTTTCGAAATTAACCCCTATTTCTTAGAAAAGTCGAAAATGAGGCTATGAAAAAAAAACTCATCATCACTCCTATAAAGTCACTGGTCGGTATAACCCTTCATTAGTGAGATTCACTACAGTTCCACTCCTATTTGCCTCATCTTCACCCTCAAAATTTTAGCGTTGAAACTCGTTGGAAAATTTTTTCTATAAGGCATTTAAACTTTATACAACACACTCATAAATTATCAAAACCTACAAACTCCACAAAATGTATAGCCATTATAATATATAAGTATCTATGTATCTATGAATTCTCGAAACTCATAGTTAATAGTAAAACAGTATTCTCTTTATTTAAACCAGTTTTCAACACCTTCTTTAATTGGAGCTAATAAACCTTTTTGTTTTGGAACATATTCAATTCTGTGATAACTGTTAAGATTCTTTCTTAAAACAATTTGATAACAAGTAGCAGAACCTTGTCTTGAGATAACAGTGGAGTAAGCTAAAAAGTATTCCCAGATTCTAAACCATCTAATACCATACTTGTTAACAACTAAATCTTTGTTACTCATCCAATTTCTATACCATCTCCATAAAGTAGCTGAATAATGAACACCAATGTTATCGATTGAAACAGTTTCAAATCCATTACCTTCTAATCTGGAAATAACAAAATTCAATGGAGTTGAAGCATCTGCACCTGGGAAAATATATTTATTCATAAATAAACCCCAAATTAAATCTTCATATTGCCATGATTTTCTTAAACCAGCATATTGTAAGAAAAAGATCCCATCATCATCTAGCATATCATAAACTTGACTCACGAATTGTCCAAATTTTCTAATACCAACGTGTTCTGCCATTTCTAGGCATGTAATTTTATTATATTTACCATTTGAGGATTTGGCAGCTGGTGTATCTCTATAATCCATACATAGAATTTCACTTTGATCTAATGGAATTCCTTGTAATTTTAATTTTTCATTACCCCATTTAGTTTGGTTCTTACCTAATGTAATACCAGTGACTTTAGCATCATAAACTTTAGAGGCGTATGTGGCTAAAGAACCCCAACCACAACCTAAATCTAATAAATAATCGTCTTTTTCTAATCCAATTTTATCACAAACAATCTTTAGTTTATTATCTTGTAATTCTTCTAATGTTTCTTCTTTAGTGATATCACTAATAACACCTGAAGTATAAACCATTCTTGAACCCAAAAACCAAGTATAAAAATCATCACCACGATCATAATGATCTCTGACTTGTTCTTCATCTTGAGATCTGGTATGCATGATAACTTCTGGGATCATACCAAATAAGAAATATTTGAATAATCCTAAAGTAAATGAAAATTGAGCCCAATCATGTCTAAATTCTAAAATATCTAAACAATCTCCTTTAAAGGAAACTTTATTATCAAAATATAATTCATGGAAAGTTTCCATTGGAATCTTCTTGTTTAAATATTTAGCCTTTAATTCTTCAGAATGGAATTCTAAATATTCACCAATTGGTTTGTTTGGTAATTTGACTTTTTCATTAATTCTTGGTGAATAAGTTGATGCAACAGTCCAAAATGCGATTAATATTGGTAAAAAGAGTAAGATGGCAAAAAATAACCAAGTCTTGAAACCACCGCCTAATTTATAAGTGAAATAATAAGGAATTGAAATGATTAAACCAAGTGCTAACAAGTTAGAAAAATGTTTTGAACCTGGACCATCTGCTGGTAATGGAGCATTATGGATTGTTGGCGAATCGGTGACTCTAATTCCACAACTAGAGTTTGATTTTGGTTGAACTGGACCCTTTGGAGTAGGTTTGAACTCATGACCAAAAAAAGTGCTCATCTCAAAGGTCAATTGAATTCTGTATTCTAAATTTGAAAGAAAACTGGAAATTAATTCGATCAATTATCCTTGTCATACATAATTCGTGGGACTTTTTTTTCAAGGATTTCACCCGAAAATGGACAAACTACACTTCAATTTATCCAAATTTAGATATTACCCGATTAGGTATATTGGTGTCCGGATGTCTTCTTTAGGTTCTGAGCCACTGCTGATTCTCTATACAAAAAAAATTTTTTTAGAGTAAATAAAGAGATGAGCTTATTACAGATCATTTATAACTAGTTGATTTCATTTGAATTTACTTTGAAAAGATGGGTAAAACTCAAAAGAAAAACAGTAAAGGTCGTTTAGATCGTTACTACTACTTAGCCAAGGAAAAAGTAAGTTTTCGCTTCTAGAATTTCATAATAACTATCATATATTAACAATTAAGTATAGGGTTATAGAGCTCGTTCTTCTTTTAAAATTATTCAAATTAATGAAAAATATGGTCACTTTTTAGAAAAATCAAAAGTTGTCATTGATTTATGTGCTGCCCCAGGTTCATGGTGTCAAGTTGCATCAAATTTATGTCCTGTTAATTCATTAATCATTGGTGTTGATATAGTTCCAATCAAATCGTTACCTAATTGTATTACATTTCAATCAGATATCACAACTGAAGATTGTAGATCCAAGTTAAGAGGTCACATGAAAACGTGGAAAGCTGATACTGTTCTACATGATGGTGCTCCAAATGTTGGTTTAGGTTGGGTTCAAGATGCTTTCACACAATCTCAATTAACTTTACAAGCTTTAAAATTAGCAGTTGAAAATCTAATTGTTGGTGGTACATTTGTTACTAAAATTTTCAGATCAAAGGATTATAACAAATTATTATGGGTTTTCCAACAATTATTTGATAAAGTTGAAGCTACTAAACCACCTGCATCAAGAAATGTTTCTGCTGAAATTTTCGTCATCTGTAGAGGTTTTAAAGCTCCAAAGAAATTAGATCCAAGATTATTAGATCCAAAAGAAGTTTTTGAAGAATTGAGTGAAGGTAATCAAGAAAAACAAAATGAAAGAAAAATCTTTGATCCTGCACAAAAGAAAAGACAAAGAGGTGGGTATGAAGAAGGTGATTATACTCAACATAAAATTACTCCAATTATGGATTTCATTAAAACTGATACACCAATTGATATCTTAGCCAATACTAATGAATTTGATATTGATACTGATGATGAAGAATGGAAGTTGATCAAACAATTGAAAAAATCAAATGAAGAATTGTTTAGCTATTTTAAAGATTTAAAAGTTCTAGGTAAAAAGGAATTCAAAAAAATTTTAAAATGGAGAACAATTTCAAGAATTTTATTAAAGATTGATAAAAAAACTGATCAAGATTCTGATGATGAGAAAGTTGAAATTGAAGAATTAGATGAAGATGCTCAAATTGATAAAGAATTAGATGCTCTAAAGAATAAAAAATTAGCTAAATTAAAGAAAGAAAGAAGAAAAAGAAATGAACTGAAACAAAAGGAAATCGTTAGACTACAAATGGATATGTTAACTCCAAAAGATATCGGGGTTGAAGCTGCTTCTATCGGTGCTGACTCAATGTTTAGTTTAAAACAAGCTGAAAAAACAGGTATTTTGAATGATTTGATTAAAGGTAAAAAGGCAATGGTCTTTTCAGCTGATGAAGTTTCCAAAACTACTGATTTTTACATTCCTAATCAAATTAGAACTAATGATAAATCAAGGGATTCAGATGATGATCTTGATGACTTAGAAGCTGAATTAAATGCTACTTATAATTATGAAAAGCAAAAGAAGGCTGAAATTAATGATAATTTTAGATCTAAATTAGCAAGAGGTGAAGATGCAAATGATGAAGAATGGGATGGTATTGAAGATAAAAAATCAGGAGATGAAGAAGATGATGATGATAATGATTTAGATGGTTATGATGAAGATTCAGATAGTGATTTAGATAGTGATGATGACGAAAGTATAAATCAATTAATTACAACTTTGAAGAAACAAAAAGAAAATCAATTAAGTCAAAAGGCATCCTTATTATTCAATGATTCTATTTTCAAAGATATTGACACCGAATTACCATCAACAAAGAAATCTAAACCACAAAAACAACAACAGAAGAAAGAACCAACTAGTAAATCAACAACTGAGTCATTATCTGATGACTACGATTACTCAGATGAAGAAGATAAGATTGAGTATGTTTCTCGTCAAGATGATGATGAAGATTTAGACAACAATTCATCAGATGATGAAAATGATGTCAATTTAAGAAACCATCAAAATGAAGTTGACTTAGCTACAACTCAAGCAATGACATTAGCACATAAACTAGCATTAGGACAAATAACGAAGCATGAACTAGTCAATGATGGGTTTAATAGATATTCATTCAGAGATTCAGAAGGGTTACCAGATTGGTTTTTGGAAGATGAAAAACAACATTCTAAAATCATCAAACCAATCACCAAAGAAGCTTCATTAGCAATGAAAGAAAAATTGAAACAGTTAAATGCAAGACCAATTAAGAAAGTCATGGAAGCTAAAGGTCGTAAGAAAATGAGAGCTTTAAGAAGATTAGAAAAATTAAAAAAGAAATCTGATATCATTAATGATGATAATGATAAATCTGAAAGAGATAAGTCTGAAGAAATCGCTAAATTGATGAGAAGATTAACTAAGAAACAAAAGGCTAAGCCTCAAGTCACTTATGTTTTCGCTAAAGGTAATAATAGAGGTTTAAGTGGTAGACCAAAAGGTATCAAAGGTAAATATAAGATGGTTGATGGTGTTATGAAGAATGAACAAAGAGCATTAAGACGTATTGCTAAGAAAAACAAGAAATAGATTAAGTCACTTTTGATATGTAACATAAATTATACAATTCATTTTTAATGTTAAAGATGTAAATTCTCTATTTACCTTTTTTATCTTGATTAATATTTGAAACCTTATAAATTTTAAATAAGATATAAAAGATACCAATAATTAAAGAAGTTAAAGTAAAGAACTGAACCTGGATAAAATCATTAGCATTACCATTTGGAATTTGATAGTTTAAGGATTTGTTAAATTTATCAAAATGATAAAATTTAGTAAAATCTTCAAATAGTGATTCATAACCTAGTCCATTATCATCAAACACATTATTATCCATTTCTTGATAATCTTCAATATATAACTTTGAGTCACAAGCCCAAAATATTTCAGGTGTGAATAACTGGAATTCATTATTTTCTGAAGGTTTCAAATATCTTGAATGGAATTTAATTTCAATGGTTTTTAAACCATCAAAATTTAAAATTTGAAATAGCTGAACTGAACCAAATTGAGTAGTTTTATAAATTGGTAATTCTAGATCAGATTCACCCCATATATTTATCAGTTTCAAG
Source organism: Phaffomyces antillensis (assembly GCA_003707195.2). NCBI lineage: Eukaryota > Fungi > Ascomycota > Saccharomycetes > Phaffomycetales > Phaffomycetaceae > Phaffomyces > Phaffomyces antillensis. Next base: position 37,078 of record PPNI02000074.1, read on the forward strand.
TGTTTTTTATTGTATTGATATTTATCAAAGAATAGACTTGATTGAATTGTATTATATAAAAACAGTTCACAAGATTCATGCGGTGGATTAACATTATCTTCAAAGTTGGATATTTTCAAAGTTGGATGTAATCCTATTGGTGTATTAAATTCAAAGTTTAGTTTGGTATCTAGTAAATCATGTCTCTTCTTGACGAAAAATAACGTTTTCGTAGGTGGTAATGGATCCAATTCATCTAAGATTAATCTAATTCCTGTAATTTCTAAATCATTTTCTGAATATTTTGATTGAACCAAGGCAATCTCTTTACGTAAATTTTCAGTTTTAGAGATTTGTAAATCATATTGTGATGAAATCCATTGAATTGAAAACTCTTTATTTTCATAATTGATTTCAAAATGAGTCAAGTATGAAATTCTATCTAATCCAACAGGGACTAATCTTCTTAAAAATCGATCTATTATTGATGATTTCAAAATATGATTCGAATGATATGAAGCAGATGTAGGCAATGAGATTAAATTTTCATGATTCAATGAAACGTTTAAATTTTTAGATAAATATAGTCCAAATTTATCAAATGCTGTCTCATAATTGGTTATACTTGGGATAATATTGATATTCAACCCATCGATGGCAAAGTTCTGGAATAACTCATCATGTTGTGAGCCATTTGATGACCATTGTAGTCTAATCATGTATATTTCATCTAATAAGTCTTGTAAATCAGATGGTAATTCATCTTTGTTAAAAATCAATTTAGTTTGATGATTTTTGAATAGTCTTGAAGGGATCTTGATGTGTTCTTCATCAAGGAGTAGGTTATCTGTGTCAATTGCATCTAGTGAGTCAAATTGAATCGTTGTTCTCTGTCTAACCATTATGAATGTAGTTTCGTAGTGCAAATTTGAAAGGCATTTGCTATGAACTGTAGTGTGTTCATGTTAATGAATTAATTATGAATTAATTCTGCGCACGTAAGCAGAAATCGGGAAAGCGTGATATGCACGTGAATTTTGTAGCAATAGGATCTAGACTCTAGAGTTATTTCCGGGTAATTTTTTAGCCCATTAACCCTAACTGATCACATGTGAGATACAACATTTAGCCGGCATTTAGTCATGAGACCCCTATTTATTGAAATGGGTAAAGTTGGATGTACTCCTATACTACTCTAACTCCTATTGATTATTACCTGAACGAATGAAATGAACATGTGAAAATAAAGAGATAGATACCTAGGCTCATATAAAATCGGTTACTGAAATTGATATGTAGGGATCTGGAGAGAGGTGATTTCAGTAATTGTAGTGTGCACTGTAGTGGATCTTAGGTAATCAACATAATCAGTACGTGTCTTTTAAAGAAAGATATTATTGCTTTCGATGGCTAAAGGTTGTCCGTGATTTTTGGTGCGAACATTGAATACTTCCACTGAGTCTATACAGTGAGCTACACTAGTTGAATAGTAAACACACAGAGAGTCTCCCTATGAG
>PPNI02000075.1:0-36038 GCA_003707195.2 Phaffomyces antillensis
GTAAATCATAATATTTGACTTTTAACCATAAACTACAGAATGAACATTGTAAGATGATTTCAAATCCACCCATTCCATCTGAAGTTCCATTATCCTCCAAATCAACCTCATTCAGCACAAAGCCATCAATGGAAGTACATCTTGGACAATCTTTCTTAAAGGTACAAATCTCATCCTTTTCATCCTCTTCACATTTAAAGTCATCTAAAGTGAAAATATCTAACCCTTCACCAGTGCTTAATGTTCCATTTTTTCTAAATGTTTCATCAATTTCTGTATCGTATTCCTTTCTCGTTATGTCATTTGATAAAATTTGATATGCTGTTTTGAGTTTACTTATTATATCACCTTTGATGTTTGATTCTTTAGTTTTATCAGGATGAGCGTTTAATAGTTTTTCCCTGTATGCATTCTTTATCTCCAGTAATTCGGCTGTTCTCTCTATTCCCAGTACTTCATAGTGTGTCTTTTGTGTTAAATTAGCCATTTCTATGTAGCTTGATCTGAGCTTAAACGTTCTAAAAATAAAAATAAATCTTTTCGAATAATAAAATTTGAAACTCATCTCTATACAACCCTCGGAACTCGCAACAATTGATTGAGAGAAAATGAATTCCGGCTCATCTCTAAAAAATTTTAATAAAAAAAACTATAACTGATGTATTTTCTTTTCAAGGTGTAAAATTGATACAATTTTTAATCCATAATCAACGCATTCTCATTATGGGTTCAAAGAGAAAAGCTGATGATATTTCAACAGAGATTAAGATCTCTTCTTTCCAAGAAAAACCAACTTTCGCCATCGGTTCTTTCTTCAATGGATTTCAACCTTCACAAGACGCAAACATTGATCTTTATACAAATAAAAGAGAAACTGAGGTACTACTACATGGTGAAACCTCAAGGCTAGATTACAACTCCAAATACAAATACGGTGATGATGACTGTGAATATGCAGTTGCCATTTATGATCCACATACTAAATCTGCTCAATTATATAAAGTTCCTGTCTTTGTTGGTTCTGTTACACCAAGAACAACCAGAGTATATAATGGACCAGCTATTAAAAACGTTGATGCCCGTTATTCTGAAAGAAAGACTGCATTAGGCACCGCATTCGGTACTAAGAAAGCTAAGAAAGCTCTTGATGAATTAGCTAGAAATCGTATTGATGCAGATCAATTAGCCAGTTCTCAAGCTGATATCATGGATGCAGTTAAAGCTAACACCAAGAACTTGCCAACTACTGAAGATATTCAATCTATCGCTAACCGTGATAAACCTACTCCACCAGTCAACGAGGCAGCCACTGATGTTGCTGATATATACGCAATCAACCATATAATACCTCCAGTTGAACTCAAAAGTATTCGTGTTCAACCAATTCTTAATGAAGAGAAACTTAAAGATAAATTAGAATTATTACCATATAAAGAATCAGAATTGGTTTCAAATCGTCTTGCTGTTGAAAAGGATTATTATAAAACTCAATTAACCTATTATGCTTCTTTATTAATGGGTCTTTACATGAACAGAAGAGCTTCCAACAAGGGTAAATTATCAGAAAATTTGAATTATCCTCCCAAAATCCTAGTTGATGGTCTTTTACAAAGATTTACCATCAGTAAACATAGTGCTGTCGGTCGTTCAAAAGATAGTTCATTCACAATTGATCCATTCCATGAAGATAAATTGTTATGTTACTTATTAACTGTCTTCTTACATTTAAATAACTTCATTGTTCCAATCGGTCCATTAGCAAAAGACTTAAACATGAAAATGGGTAGATTGGCCAATCTATTCAGAGCTTTAGGTTGTAAAGTTAGATCACTGACTTTAACAGAAGCTGATTTCTACGGAATCCCAAGATCAGCAGCTTCTTCCAATAAAATTGCATTGTTGACTGCTCCATTCGTGCCTCCAGTCATGGTCAGAAGAGGAGCCAGAAAATGAGATAAATAATAAACGATAAATTTCTGTATTTTAGAGATTGAATGTAGTTTTTGTGTTTTTCAATAACGGAGAGATACAAAAGAAAAAAATTATTGTTGATATGTGAAATCTCTGGATAGAAATAAAATCACGCATAAATTTATCGAAATGGCTACTGGTAAACTGTAAGTGGAGTGTGGAGTGTATGACTCATTGCCACTCTCATGTGAATTACTAACTAAATTAAAGAGATTATCTTGAAAATGCTCTTGCTGGTTTAGCAAATGTTGAAGAACAATTGGAAAAGGCTGAAAAGGCTGCTGGTAAGTAACAATCACAGGTAATATAAATCTTGCAATATTTACTAACATCAAGCCAGAAATCACACGTTTGAGAAGTTTGCAGAAGATTTATCATGAAAGAAACACACATATTAATCAAATTGATAAGTTCTGGCACATCGTTCTTGCTCAACATCCAGATTTCGCAGAATATATAAGATCTGAAGATTTCAAATACCTTGAATTGATTGAAAGTATTGAAGTCATTTGGGATGTTAACAAATCAGATGAAGAATCTAACCCTGATAACTTTACTATTGTTTTCAAATTTGGTAAATTGGGTGATGATTTTCCAGAACAAACCATAATTAAAGAATTTAAAATTGGTAAATCTACAAGCAGTACACAAGATGACTTTGCAGATGATGATGTGTTATTAAGTGAATCAGTCGATATCATATGGCCAAAATCTTATGATTCTATAAATCCTCATAAAATCACAAACAAGAAAACACCAGAAGGTAAGAAGAACTATAGAACTGGTATGAAATCCTTTTTTGGTTGGTTCAAATGGACTGGTAAAAAACCAGGTAAGGAATTCCCTTCAGGTGATGATTTTGCTAGATTGTTTTCTACTGACATATTTCCAAATGCTGTTAGATATTACACTGAAGCTCAAAGAGATGGTTTAGTGGAAGAGTATGATTCTGATGCGAGTGAACCATTAGATTTGAGTGAAGGTGAAGAAAGAGAAGATGATGACGACGACGAACATGTTGACAAAAGACAAAGAACTAATTGAACAAGATAATTTACAGATATGTGTAATAATATATATATATAATTAATTGTGATATTGTTTTGCGACTATAAACAAAAAGATTTATTTACATTTCAAAGATTTCTATATGAGATTTTTTGAAACTTTGATAATGCTGAATAAACGAAAAGAGTTTTTAACATTAGATCTATAGACGATCATCTTCAGCCTCGGTCAAGTCACCATCGCTTAAAATGTCATCATGTTGTGTAGTATGTAAAGAAGTTTGATCGAGAACATTCTCATCATACGAATTTGAACCAGTAGCAGTATAACCATCTAATGAAACACTCTTTCTTAATATTTTAGTGTTAACAAATTCAACAACTCCTGATAAAATGGCTGAAGCAAATGAAACTGCAATAACAACACTGTAACCAATGACTGAAGAAGCTTTATTCAAAGTAGATGATTCATCAAATTCAACAGGTTGATCATCATCACCTAATTTAATTTGACCATATCTACCAACATAATGGTTGTAAATAACAGAGACTAAAACACCAGCACCTAAGATTGGAACAATAATGACAAAGAATAGAGCAAACCCAGTTAAACCTTTATGTTTACGTTGGAATTCCTCTTCTCTTCCTGGACAAGCCTTTGGTTCAACTTTATCAAATTCTTGACCACCTTCACAAGTAGATAATGGAACTCTTCTATAACCTGTTGGCAACCAGTATTCATCAACACCAAATTCTTTACAAACTAATGAATGATCTGGAGGACTGTAACCTGGAACCAATTTACATTCACCATTTGAATCTCTATAATAGTTGAAATCACATTCAAAATCTTGTCTTGTACATGCACAATTTCTCATTTCTTCATATGGTTTAGTTAATTTTTCACCAATGTAACAATCTTTACCTGGAACTTTTCTATAGTATTTGGCTTCATGACCGAATAAACAATTATCTGATTGATGTGGATGTCTTGGAGTCCATAGATCGAAATCATCTGTATCTGGATGTAATAAATCTAAAGAACATTTTCTCTTTAATAATTGAGAGAAGTCAATTTGATAAACAGTGGCTCTATCACCTTTAGCAGCTGGTAATTTAGTGAACAGTAAGAATTTTCTTGAATCATCTGATGGAACAGTTGAAATATCTTGAACAACAACTAAATCATCTGTGAATTGATAATCTGACCAAGTTTCACCTTCATCCAAAGAGTAAGAAATGATGTTTGTTGAATCTTGACCATTAACTAAGACTAAAATAGAACCTTGATCACCGTATTCCCATTGATACACACCTTTTTTAACTTCTCTCCAAGTAACACCACCATCTCTAGTTAAGAAAGTATTTCCATCTAAATAATTGCCTAAACTTTCGCCAACATTACCAACACCAATCATCATACCAATAGCAGAACCTGATGAAAAGGTATCTCTATAATCAGCTCTTTCAGTGTAACCATGTAAATGTAGAGAACAATCCTTTAGTGCTTTACCAGAACATGCGTATTTCTTAGCTTCAGAATCAACACTTGGTGGTTGAATGAAATCCCAATCAGCACCATCATTATGAGTAATTTTAGATTTTAACTGTTTTCTAGCACCTCCTATAGCTTCCTTTGGGTTAGAAACTGAATTAATAATGGCAACACCTTCCAAATTTTCCATTTGTTCAAAATCTACAAAACCTGCAACATCTCTATTAACAAATTCTTGTGACATGACATAAGAAGTACCATTAGAATTAGATTTCAGAATAGCACCAAATTCAGTACCAGATCTTGCATTAGTTGTAACATGTAGGAAAATAGCATGAGACTGAGCAGATAAAACGGTATAAGCTTGTTTTTTATCAACACGGAAATTGTTTGGGAATTCAGCATCAGCCCAATTTTTACCATCAACTGAAACATGAGCTCTTAAAGAACCATCGGCTAATGCAGTTGCAGCGACTAAGAAATCATCAGCTTGAACAAATCCGACAACGTTGGACAAAGGAGTGTTTGTAGTTTCGAAATAATCTTCTGAAAAGATTAATTCCTCAGAATGAATAGTGTTTTCATTTTCTTCTCTTTGACAAACAATCAATTTTTCCTCTGTTGGTTCAGCTAAATGACCAATATAGTCACAAGATTTAACATGTTCTTGTAATAATTTAAATCTTTTACCATATGATTGAGTTCTGTAAGTGACTGTTCTACAGGCACCAGTATGGGAAGTATCACAATCCTTTTGACCAATGTAGATGAACCAATTTGAATGTCTTGCATGGAATCTTAACGGATTAACACCTGGGATAAAATTAGCTGGAGTTCTGAATGATTTCCAATTATCAGCACGATCAGTTGAATAAATGATCTTTTGATTAGTTGCTAACAAATAAACATGATTATTATTATGTGGATTAACAAAGATATCTAAGATTTCTTCTTCTGGAGCAATTTGTTCCCAAGTTGAACCTTGATCATGTGTAACATAACCTCTATTCAAAGAAGTTAATAAAACAATAGTTTCATCTTTTAAACTAGAACCTGGAACACGATCTAAATAAACGTATTTAACAATTTTACCAGCAAATCCAAATGCTGAAGTTTTAACTCTACCATCATTTTTACCATCTTGAGATTTCTTCTTATCACCTTCCCTTTCACTAGGATTACCATCATCACCTTCAGTTTCATCAGGGGTATCATTTTCATCATAATCGATGATTTTAGAGCCTTTGGAATCAGAATCATCCATACCACTACTTTCATCTCTTATCGCAGATTGAACAGCGATAAATGATGTACATTTAGTTTGAACAGATTTTGATAAATCAACGCCTTCAGAAACGGAACATTCATTACCTGGTTGTAAAATATAACCAGATGGGGCATCATAAGAGCCAGCATTATTTGAGCAGTATTTATTTTGTAATTCAGATTCTGATAAAGTTGAAACACAATCACCTTCTGAGTTTAATCTATAGTTGAAATCACAAACATAATCTGATCTTTTACAAGCACATGCCTTTTTAGTGACTTTAGCCTCTTGAAACTCATTACCAACGTAACAATTAGCATCTGAGATTCTTCTTTGGAATTGTTGTTTATAACCATTGACACAAGCATTAGAAGAGCTTGGACTTTTGAGTTCCCAAGTTTCAAAGTCTGAAGATGAACATTGATTTTTATATAAACCATCAAAATTCAAAAAGAAAGTCTTGAATTCACCATTTGAAGTTTTACCAGAGACTAAAAATTTGAAATTAGTTGAATCTGGGGTAGTTGTTAATAGAGTTGGATTAATAGTTGAATCTAATGAAGCTTGTTGCCATGATTTACCTTGATTGGCAGTATATTTAACTGTATTGGTATCTGAACCTTCTTCAATGGCAACGATAATGGAACCATGGTCACCGAATTCGAATAAATGTGGACCATTTAAAGTCTTTGACCAACTTAAACCAGCATCTAGTGAGATATAAGTATCACCTTCATCATATGAGCCTAGTGCAGAACCAGTGTTACCAACACCTAATAAAATACCTGGAACTGGGGATGAGAAATATTTTCCTGGAGAATTTGGATTGTTCTGATATCTTTGAACTAAAGAATGTAAATGTAAATCATTACCATCAGATTTCAAATTATTCCAAGTTAAACCTTGATCAAATGAGATTTTAGATTGAATGATTGGATTAGAGTTACTTTTGATGACGGATGCACCGTTTGAGACACTGTTGGATAAAACAACACCATCTAAATTAGAGACTAGCTCATAGTCAACATTATCATATTGATCTCTGTTAGTGTATTCTAAAGACTTGACAAAATAAGAACCATTAACACCAGCAGCGAAGAATAATTCACCAACTCTATCAGAATTTGGATATTTAACGTCAATAAATAAAGAGTTTTTAGTACCTTCAACAACAGTGAATGAATTACTCAATTGTGAATTTGCTGGAAATTCGACTCTTTGCCAATCATAACCGTTAAATGAAGAATAAACGTCAACTTGGTTAGTATCACCTAATTGAGAACTTAAAGCAATTAAAGAATGAGATCCAGCACCTAGTTTTTTGACATTTGATAAGATTCCAGCTTCATAAACAACATACTTTTTAGACTTGAACCAATCATCAGAAGTAGCTAAAGTTGATGAAGATTCATCACCTTCAATGATACAAGTAACAGCATTCAAATCTTTACTTTCAATGTTTGGAGTAGCTTGATTAAATAAACAGGAGTAAGCTGATGTTAGTTCAGTAGTTTGTTCGAAATTATCTCTAGTGTAATAATACTGTCTAACACAAGTTTCAACATCATCACCATTTTTACAAGGACCTGCGAACAATGCGTAATCAGAATTGGAACCATGAAAAACAATAGGAGAATGGAATGAATCTAAAGTTTCGATTGAGTCTTTAGCTGGTTTAACAGATGTGCTGAATTTAGACCAGCTTGCACCATTTGACGTTGTCTTATAGTGTGTTAAGTCATCTGAAATAGCATAAGCATAACCGTTCTTATTAGGGTGTTGAACTAAATATTGGATTTTAATACCATTAGTATCGACAGGGTTGAAGTCCTGACCTAGATTGGATGATGTATATAATGAGCCAGAAGACTTATCAAGATAGATGACATTGTTGGAATCTTCGAAATAAATTAATTCTGGTGCACCTTTGAAATCGTGAGATTTAATTTGAGGAGCAAAGATAGCATTTGCACAAGTTGAGAGTAATAAAGCCAAAGACGCAGAAAGTACTTTCATTGTTGATTTGATACTGCAAACTCAGAGAAGATTTGAAAGGTCAAGCTAAAAACGATTGGAAGATAAAAAATTTTCAGTATTTACTTTATAATAATTCAACATGTTTTTTAGTTTAATGTCGATTGCATTATCACTATAGATTTGAATTTAAGGGTGTTTGAAATCGATGATAGCGAGACCCAGGCTCAGGGCCGATGTGTCCGGAGGGAGGGATTCGGGTGGATTACCAAGAGACTCTGCCCGTGGCTCTACCAGGAGGCCTGTCTACAGGGAATATCGGTGGAAGAACTTCTGGGTGTGTGCTTTATTAGTCCTGTTCTATATGTTATAGAATAATAGAGTGTCTTGCGTGGTTCTCATTGGCTCAATATTCAATCTCATTCTTTGTTTCAGTCTTTCTATCCTGAATCTCACTTTTATGGATCTCTTCTCTGTATCTGTACTTCTTTTCTCTGGTGCCATCACTTCTGGAGCATCTACGCCTATCTTCATCATCTCTTCTGTGTGGTCTGTGTTTATGTGATCTTTCGTCTCTTCTGTGATGGGATCTATGCTTTTCTTCTTTTCTATTTTGTGTCATTTCATGCATCTTCAAAATTCTTTGTTGGTTTATCTTTGCCATTGGATCTTCTTTACTCCTACTCAGTTCCTCTCTCTGGCTTAATTTACCACCAGAGTACTCCGATACTCTATCAAACCCTCTTGAGATCTGTTTCGTCTCTGTTTGTTTATTCAATATCAAATCATCAACTCTCTTTTTACCTAGTAAATAATCTTCCGAATCATTAGTCAGTAATTTGCCACCATCGTTACCACCAGTATTATCATACATCCAATCAACTCGATCACTGACTTTCTTTCCTGTCTTTGCATACTGCAGTGCTCTCAATTCAGCTAACTCTTGTTCTTTTTTGATTTCTTCTTGCCTTTCTTGAATCTTTTTACGTTCAGCCAAAGCTTCTTGTTCTTTCTCCCAGACTTTCTGCTGGTTCTTCATAAGACCTGGATTCCATGATTTCTTTAAGTTTAAGTCTCCTGGTGCCATATTTAGTTGATTTGACTAGTAATTTATGTGTCTAATCAATTGTTTTGATTTGAATTTTCTTCAGAAAAAATTTATTTTAGGCAATGGGAAAGATGAAAAAGACTTACAGTGAACAAAATAACAAAATATCTTAAATATAAACCTAGCAATACACACAGAGAATGACTAATATCTGGTACTAAAGCATTAAACCAGAAACCATCTTGAGTATGTAGGAACCATTTTTTTCGATGAGTCCTAAATTTATAAATCATCAACCCTGAAAACCTTTGATCAGACCCAATTGATAACTATATGAAAAATGAAAAACAATAACGACTAAAAAGATTATCAAAGATTGAGCAAGCCACTCAGATATTCGGTATTTTCCCTTAAAAAAGAAAAACATAATAAAAGTATCTTAGAAACCATGGATTTTGATGTTTTTCTTTTGTAAGGCTAGTTGTGAGGTTAAAAATTCCATAACTTTGACTCTTTGATCACCTTGCATTTGAATAACTTCACCTAATTCTTCATCTTTAACAATGTTACCATTACAAGCAAAGTCTTTCTTTAAAACTTTCAAGATTTTTTTTAAATCATATTCATCTGGTAAACCTTGAACGGTGGTTAAAGTCTTACGACCATTTCTTTGTTGGATACGAATATGGATGTAGTTGGTTGGTTGAGTATCATCATCCCCGGTATCAGCAAAAGGATCTAAAAAATCTGTTGTTAGTAATTGTTCTCATCTCTTCTCTTTTGTGATTTTGCTATTTTTGGTATTATTAGACCACATCTGATATTGTGGAAATTTCCCAAACAGCACAAACTTTACCTGAATACATACCAAAAGACTTTAAATTTTCAATAGAGCTCATATAATTTGATTGAAAGAACACGAAAAGAGTAAATTTTGTTTGAGTATTCTCTCATCAATTTATTTCTTCCAGAATTTTTTTTATCTGCAAAAAGGAAAATCTCCCATTACCCGGAAACAGAACTGGGGATTCCGCGAATATTTCCGAATTGAATCAGATCCGGCAAATGCACCTGATAGATTCCCGGATCTCGGCCTAATCGATTTTAATTCAAAAAAACTGGTGAGAATTTGTGAAATAAAGTGATTGTTTTGATAATCATCAAGCCCCTTTTCAAAGACAAATTTTGCTATATTGCCCCTGTTGCTGCCATGTCAAAGACTGTATCTGAGTCAGACTTACAGACAAGTCTGAAGAAGGCAACGTCTCTTGATGAAACTGCCCCAAAGAGAAAACACGTTAGAGCTTGTATTGTTTACACTTGGGACCATAAATCTTCAAAATCATTCTGGAATTCCCTCAAAACTTTACCAATTCAAGGCGATGAAGTCCAATTGTTCAAGACTTTAATCACTATCCATAAAGTCTTGCAAGAAGGCCATCAATCTACTTTAGCTGATGGTTACAGAAACTTGAACTGGATCGAAGGCTTAAGTAGATCTATTCAAGGTGACGGGTTTAAAGGTTATGGAAGATTAATTCGAGAATATGTTAGTTATTTAATTAGAAAATTACAATTCCATAAAAACCATCGTGGTTTCAATGGTACTTTTGAATATGAAGAGTACATTTCTTTAGTTACTGTTCAAAATCCGGATGAAGGTTATGAAGCAATTTTAGATTTAATGTCATTACAAGACGCTTTGGATGATTTACAAAGATTGATTTTCGCTTCAATTTCCCACGACAGGAAGTCTGAATGTAAAATCTCAGCCTTAGTTCCATTGGTCTCTGAATCTTATGGTATTTATAAATTTGTTACTTCAATGATCAGAGCAATTCACCGTTCAATTGGTTCAGATGATGCTTTAGAACCTTTAAAACAACGTTATGATTCGCAACATACTAGATTATTTGAATTCTACGCTGATTGTTCTTCAATTCGTTACCTAACTTCTTTGATAACAATCCCAAGATTGCCAGAAAATCCACCAAATGTTCTTATCAAAGATGATGATGTTGATGATGAATCTAATATTGATGATATTCAAAGACCTGAATCAAGACTGACTAATCAATCAACAACCATCTCAGAACCAATTTCGGAACAACCAACTGTTTCTCAATATCATCAACCAATTGCAGCTCAACCAACTGGGGTTGATTTTTGGAATAACCAACAATCCGCTTTCGAAGCTAATCAAATTAGATTAGAACAAGAACGTCAACAACAAGCATTGCAACAACAACAATATGCTGAACAACAAAGGCAATTATTTGAGCAACAACAAATTCAGCAACAAGAACAACAAAGGCTAGCTCAGGAACAATTAATCAGAGATCAATATCAAAATCAAGCACAAGGTAGAGTTGCTGAGTTAGAACGTGATTTATTGGGTTTAAGAGGGCAATATGAACAAGATCAATTGCTATTACAACAATATGATCAAAGAGTTAAAGCTTTAGAAAATGAAATTCAAATCACCACTCAATCTGCAGCTCAGCAAATTGGTTCAAAGGATGAATTAGTCCAAAATTTACATGAACAGATTAATCTTTGGAAAAATAAATATGAATCTTTAGCCAAATTATATTCACAACTAAGACAAGAACATCTCAATTTATTAAACAAATTCAAAAAATTACAACAAAAAGCTGCATCTGCTCAAGAAGCAATTGATAAACGTGAGAAATTAGAAAAAGATCTCAAATCTAAAAACGTTGAATTAGCTAGTTTAATCAGAGAAAGAGATAGGGCAAGATTAGATTTAGAAAAATTAAAAGGTGGTAAAGATAGTGAGATTGATAAATTAGAGTTACAATTAAGAGATTTAACTATGAAATTAGACGAATCTGAAAGAAATCAATCGTCTAATTTGTCAACTATTTTTGCTCAACATAAAAAGGAAATTGATCTTTTGAAATCAAATCTAAGCCAGCAATCAAAATCTTCTAATCCAGATTTAGAACAATTATTAAAAGAGAAGGAAGAGGAATTAGAAATTGTTCAACAAACAATGGATGATGCTCTATTAGAATTGGCTAATATTCAAAAGGAAAAAGATAGTGCCATTGAAGAACAAATTGATCAAGTTTTAGTTGATCATTTAAATAAACTTACTTCTTTAGTCGATGCTATCTTATTTACTGGTATCAAAAGAATTCAAGATGCTGTGTATGAACTAGATTCACCAATGCAAGCAGGTAATCAAAACTCTTCGCCTGAGTATCTGTTATCAGTCATTGAAAAAACGTCAGTTTCTGTAACTGATTTTGCTAATTCATTTAATGATTTCATTGCAGATGGTCCAAATGGTGATCATTCAGAAATTATCAGATCTTTAAGTGATTTTACTTCTGCTATTTCTGATGTTTTATTGAATTCAAAAGGTATTGCTAGATTAGTAAAAACTGAGGAAGATGTTGAAAAGATTATTGGAATTGCAAGAGAAACTGCTGAAGAATCTGAAATTTTCTTAAAATCAATTCTGTCTGATGTTCTAGAAGGTGATGAAGAAGAAAAGACTGAAGTTGTTATTACTGGTAATTTGAATGTTCAAGAGTGGTTACAACAATTAACAATTCTAACAGAAGGATTAATTCCAAAATCAAAAGATTTAAGAAATTCTCAGAATATCGATGAAATTATCGAAAATGAATTACAAAATGCAGCAAATTCAATCACTCAAGCTTCTTCTCAATTGAACTCATTATTAACTAAACAACAAGATCCAAGTATTTCACAAATTGATTTTGAAATTAATAAAGCAATTTTATCATCTGCAATTGCAGTTACTAATGCAATTGAAATTTTAATCAAGGCTGCCATTGATTCTCAAAATGAAATCGTTGCTAAAAATAAAGGTTCAATTTCTAAAAGAGAATATTATAAAAAACATAATAGATGGACGGAAGGTTTAATATCAGCTGCTAAATCAGTTGCATTTTCAACGAAAGTTTTAATTGAAACAGCAGATGGAGTCTTGAGCAATAGTAAAACCCATGAAGAACTAATAGTTGCATCAAATGAAGTTGCAGCATCAACTGCTCAATTAGTTGCAGCATCAAGAGTTAAAGCTACATTTTTATCAAAAACTCAAGATCATTTAGAAGTTGCAAGTAAATCAGTTACATCAGCTTGTAGAAATTTAGTTAATCAAGTTCAAGAGATTTTAATCAAAAGATCAAATGGTGATATTAATAATGAAATCGATTATTCAAAATTATCAAATCATGAAAATAAAACAGTTGAGATGGAACAACAAGTTGAGATTTTAAAATTAGAAAATGCTTTAAATTCTGCTAGAAAAAGGTTAGGAGAAATTAGAAAATATTCTTACAGGGATGGTGATAGTGATAAGGAATAGACTGATTTTCGAAATAAATATTGATGTGATAGAAGATTGATGTTTACTTTATGTGGTTGCCTTTTTCGAGCGCATTCTTTTGTTTGTAAACCAAACCCTTATTTGCAAAGGGGTTAGTTTGCATCTTTGTGCCAAAATAGCTCTTTCCTTACGATTTGGGGTTCTCTTTGTACGAAACACCTTTTCAAGTATTTGTTTTGCATCAGGAGATATGGAATTTCTCTTCTGTACTGATTTTGCGCCCCTTATATTGGTATTGTGAGTCGCATCATTTGTTTTTAACGTGCGATTAAGGCTCTTATTGTTATTTCCCTTTATTTTTCCTGGATCAAGATTGTTTTGTATTGTTATAGTAGACCTGATTGAAAACTGCGGGTTAGGGTCAGGTTCATTGTCGCATCTACCATATATTTTATCGGTAACTTGCTCGCCATAGCGATCTGTCAAAACTTCTTTTAAATACATTTGATATTCTTTAACAATTGGTTCTCTGTCCAACTCTTTGTGGCTCTTCCAAAACATTGTTAGTAATGATAAAACTTTGAAAATTTAAAGTGCACATACTAATATTCTAGATAAAGACTCTTCAAACCCACTAATTAATGCATTTATTTGTCTGGCGTGTTGTTGTGGAGTCTCATCAAGTATTCTTTGTCTTTTAAAAGGATCGATTAGGTCAATAGGGGTTGATTCTTTTTCTAGTTCCATTTCAGCATCAGTGATTAATTCAGGTGTGTCTGATAGTAAGGACTCGATGCTCATTTGAGTTGCCTTGATGTTATTTGAAGCTGACCCCTCATTTAACAAATTCATATTTTAGCTCAAAGTACTTGTTATTGGATATACTTAGTAGTATACTGAAAAATGTTCATAAAACCTGAAAATATTGTTTGGTAATTGGTTTGAATCAGGTTCAATCCCTTATTATTTTCTGATTGTAGCTCTTTGTTGTTTTTTTGAAGAGTTTAGAAAGCTGAAACAGTTTTAGTTCCTTTAAAAATTTTATACCTTTCGCGAACTTGAAAACTGTATGACTTTTTTTATGACAATACAATGTGCTGACTCGTTCAGCCATTAAGTTATCTGTTATACCCTGTTTCGAAAATTCCTAAAAGATTGAATCTAGTTAATCCAGGTTTTTCTTTAATTAATTTTCATGAAGACACATAAGGGTTGAAGGCTACAGAATTATAGATTTTCGAAAGAGTTGAAACAATTATATAAAATCGATTCAAGAAACAACTTTTATGACAATCACTAGAAAATTCTATATTTAATATACAAGCGCTCTCGTCAGGCCTTGTTTGGTTGTTTTTTTAAAAAATCTGAATACGTCAATACATGTAAAAATACACATAAGCAAGAAATCAACTAAAAGACTAACCAACTGGTATTATATTAGTATTTTTGTGATATCTCAGTTTTATGGATTTAATTTGCTTACTGATAAGAGATCGGATTATTCTATGATCTTGATTCAATCCATTTTACATTTTAAAATTAATTACGAGTTTTATTGTCGTGAAACTCTGATGAAATAACTACTTTTGAAGCTACAGTCGATCAGGGTGATTACTGGCATTAGTATACAAAAATTGGATTAGTACAATCTCTCTATTATCATTCACAATAGATCTTTTAGTTCATAAGTTGTCAAATTAAAGTGATAGCACATTATGCTTCCCTTTCAACAATTTCACGCACTCTTTCACTCTCTTTTAAAAGTTCTTTTCATCAGTCCATCACAGTGCTTTTTCGCTATCTGTCTATCGCTAGTATTTAGCTTCAGATGGGATTCACCACCCCCTTACAAGTTATTTCTTGAACAACTCGACTCTTTTAGCGGACTTTATACGTGTTATATACGTAGAATACTTTAGAGTGCTTATAACTAACTATTTTTTTTCTTTAAGGCATGCATAAAAAACACAAGTTGCCTCAAAAAGTATTCGAGTGTAAAATTTTGATTGTGTATTTCTTTTGCAACAACTGCCATGCTAGTAGAGGTGGACGAAAATCTCTACAATCAGATTGAACTGAACAATGAAGACAAAAACAAAACAACCAGTAGGAAGTCTTCTGAGCACTGTTTCATTCAAAGCAAAAGCTATATCAGAAACGGAATTTGGTGTTAAAAAAGGCACTTTCCCAATACCACCCAAACCTGAGAACAAAATCAAAAACAAGAATATAGTATTCACTACAACAATTGGCTCATCAAAAGCAGTGATACCAGATTCAAAGATACCAAGGCCTAGAAATCAGTTTATCCTTGCTAGGGTAATTTTAGGTAAAATTATTTCAAATCTGCTATCTCCCGACCTCAACAATGACGATGTTTCCAAAGTAATATCCCTGGTATGTATCAACACTAATATATTACACATTGTTGGTTACCAACTTACTAACTAACAGTACAGATTTGGGACCAAAACTTGCCAACTTTTAAGTCCTATTTCAAATATCTTTCCACGCTGGAAGAATTATGGCATGAAGTCAACTTTCCTTCATATAACTATAAGCCTAAATATGTTCCAAAAACTTTTACTAAAGATGATCCTCAAGTGGTCTTCAAAGGGAAACCGGAGGTTGAAAAATCTCCTCCAAGTGAAGGGACTGATACAGAATCTACTGCTCTGTCGAACAAACCGGTAAAGGTATATTCAAAATTTATCACTTGCTCGTCTGAGGATGTTAGCGCTTACCTCAAATTATGTTCAACCTCCTGCATAAGCCCTGTTATTAATTCTAAGCTAGAAGATGTATTGGCTAACTCGGTATATGATGGTTCTGTTTCTAGATTCAAAATAAAGAAAAGTGCAATACCTATAGGGAAAAGAATAGGTGTATTTAAGAAGGGAAAGAAGGAAATTCAAACGAGAACTAAAAAAGAAGCTAAACGTATTGGAGTATCAAGCCTAGTCAACAAATCAACAAAATTTGACAACGTTTCCATATCATCTAACTCAACAGCCAGGTATGATCCATTTTTTTATGAGCAGAGAATCCAAAATATTTCAATCAATGATCTGAAACCAAAATTCACATAAATTGAAGAAAATCTTGCATATGAATGGTGGGGATCATATCAGCATGTGCAGTTTGAAGTATAGTCTCATATTTGAGAAGTCTCAAATGGTCATATATATATATATATATATGCTATATTGCCATTGACCAAAGTTTATTTAAGTTGCTTTCAAGTTACCAAAAGACCCTTATGAAATATCAAAACCATCTAATTCACGAGTTACAAGTTATAACAACAAGTATGTATACTGTAATGTCTGAACGGACATTAGATATTCAAATGGATTGATATTAATAGTATCAGTAATATTCAATATTTACTAATAAATGATTACGGACTTGTACTGTAATGTATTTAACAGATGTTAGTTAATTAGTCAATCTTTTTATATTTCATCTTTTTTTAGTTTGAAAGAAGAATACAGGTTCTCATTATACTTTGTTAAACCTCCAATCTTATCACAAAATGATTAACATTACTTTTAAATTAATTGAAATGGCATTAAGTTCAAACTCTTGTGTTTTTTTTACCTGTTCATTTTTAGATTCTTACATTTCCTGTTACAAATTACTTTACTCAACATAGCATTTCATGAGTATGTACTCCACACTGCACAGTGCACACCTCTAGCATTGGTTTAAATCATTTTCTCAATTTTCCTTGATCTCTGTAATAAAGATGAATGGTAGTTTATTCATTGTCAAAAATACTGACTTAAAATTTTTGTACCAAATTTGTTACAGTGTAAAATAACTGTGAACGGGAAAATTTAGACACATAACGGAAAAAGAAGGAAAGAAAGAGTACATCAATTATTTGATACGTTCTTCACTAAAACTGTTATAACTGTATTACTATTTCATTGGCATCAATTGTGTCGATTTTGTTTACCTAGCTCCTTCCAGTAGCTTAACCCTCCAGAATTTTCATAAACTTGACACCAACTTCAGCTTCTTTCTATGAATTTACTCTCGTTATATTATTCCTCCCCATCCCCTTCCGAGTTTCACCGATGTAATTTTTCCGATAAAAAAAAATTGCAAGGCTAAAAAACTTAACACAACGAGTCAGTCATCTTCATTTCCTAGCTTTTCATAGCTTTTCACATCATGTCCATCCAACAGAAAGAAATCACAGGCATCATCACAACAAAACCAAACCTAGAAAAAATCCAGAAATGGCCATTTTGGTACGGTGGATTTGGTGGAGCAATTGCATGTTTTTTTACACATCCGTTAGATTTAGCTAAAGTTAGATTACAAACTGCTGAATTACCAAAACCAAGCATAGTCTCCATGGCATTATCTATTTTCAGAAATGATGGGTTTAGAGGTATTTATTCTGGTTTATCTGCTGCTTTATTAAGACAAGGTACCTATTCATTAAGTAGATTTGGAGTTTATGAACATTTAAAAGAAAATTATGTGCCAAAGGAAAAATCGAAATCAATGGCCTATTTATTACCTATCAGTATGGTTAGTGGTGCTATTGGTGGTATCATTGGTAATCCATCAGATATTGTTAATATTAGAATGCAAAATGATACAGGATTAATTCAATCAGAAAGAAGAAATTATAAAAACGCCATAGATGGATTATTTCAAATTTTTAGAACAGAAGGTTTCAATTCCTTATTTCGTGGTCTAAATACTAATTTAACTCGTGGTGTTTTAATGACTTCGTCACAGGTGGTAACATATGATATATCCAAAGAAATGTTAGTCAAATACTTAGGTTTTAATAACGATGCATTTTCAACATTTTTTAGTTCTTCATTATTAGCAGGTTTGGTCGCAACAACTATATGTTCACCAGCAGATGTTTTAAAGACAAGAATAATGAACTCAAGTACAAATGAAAGTGTTTTGAATATTTTATCAAAAAGCTTCAAAAATGAAGGACCTGGATTTTTATTCAGAGGTTGGGTTCCAAGTTTTGTAAGATTAGGTCCAAATACAATCATAATATTTTTGGTTGTTGAAGAATTGAAAAGACATAAAATTGGTGTTCATAATTGATTATTTTCATGTCTGGGATGTGGTGTTTTAACTTTCTGTTATCCTTTTTTTTAATATTCAGTCAAGTTTCTTCAACTTGAAGTGACCATAATTTATTAGTGTGTGTGTGATATAACAATATATAAGATCTATAGAGTATGTGATGTGTATTTGCGATATAATGGTATGACATAAAGATGAGAATGAAGTATATCTGGGGTGAATGCCAAATGGTGGACAGTGGAAATTTTCTAGGATCGGTCATGAATAACGTAATTAACCCAACCGTGAAGAGAGTTATTCAAATCAAAAAATAATCATTGATAAGTTGATTACCGTTTTTCGCACTACAGATTTAACCCTTAACGTGTAAATTGTGCAATCCCCAATGTGCATTAAGTTCAATAAAGAATTTTCTTGTGCGGTTTACGGTTATCATAATATACGGAATCCGAGAATGTTAATTCACCATTAATGATCTTTTATATCAATTTTCAAGATTGACCATTTGGGTGGAGTCCTACGGTATATTATTAGTGTTTTTCTTGGAAATTATGTGGCATTAAAAGTGGATGCTGAAACTTAGTTCCCTTTACTTTTTAAGACTCGTGAGAGTATAATTTACTTCGAAACTGATATTCATACGGTTGTTTCAATAAATAATATGTAGAATAAATCAACGGGGATGGGAATATATATAGACAATGCGCACTGCTCATATATTTCATGATTGAAAATGATCGTGAATAATAAACAATGACAAACAAATAAATAACTAGTTAACTAACATAGTTCAAATAAATAGCATAAATAATGACATAAATACTTAACATGAAAAGTGAAACACTGTAATACCAAACAAATAAAACAAACAATAAAACAAACAAAGAAGCAAATCTTCAATAACGAATACATTATGAAATTGCTTAAATGGAAACACCGATTTTTTTCAAAACATCATCTGTTGATTCTTTCTTCCAATCAACATTTTCTAATATATGGATCAGTTCATCCTCTTTATCGTTGGTATTATGATCACCATTGATATCCAAAGTGTTTTTGATGTCATAATATTCTTCATATTGCAATTTTTTTTTATCTTTTCTTCTTTGATGAATTACTTTTCCAATCTTGAATGATGATTTAGCTTCACCTTTATTACTGTAATCTGAAAGTGAAGCATTGTATGAATCTTCAATGTATTCAAATGCATTATTTAACTGTAAATTATCATCCTCTTCATACTTCAAATGTGTTAAATCTGGGGAAATTGAGCCTATTGATGTCACTGAAGACATTGAATCATCCGTCATTGAAGCTGAAGATAATGATGGGACAGAATCATCTCTTGGTGAAATCGAATCAGAAGTATTCTCTTTGAATAATTGCCTATTAAGCTCATTATGCTGTGGGATTATAAACTTATATTGTTTTGAATTGATTGATTCAATTGTTGGATGATTTTCCAATGACTTAGATAATGATTTTGAAAGTGATGATGATGATGATGAATATAGTTTCTCTGATAATAGTAGCGTTTCCAAAAATAATTTATCAATAAATAATAAACCATTAATATTGTTGGATAAATATGATGCTAAATGATCTATATTGTTTGAGATGATTTCATCAGTTATTGACTTAAACTGTAAATTCTCAAATAACTTATTTAAATTGATAAATCTGTCATTAAGTTCAGATTCATTTGAAAACTTTGTGTTGAATAAAGATGTAGTAAATTCAATGAATTGTAAAAATGAATCTTTTTTGAAATTAAATTTTTTCCTTTGGTAGTTTATTGAATTTTCGATAAATGAAACAAACTCAATAATTGAATCATCTTCATTGATCAATAAATCTAAAAATAATAGATTTAACAATTTTTTGATATAAACCTCTGAATTAAATGATGATTCAACGTTAATGAAGCTTAGTAATTGATCTTTACTAAACTGTGATTCTAATAACGAATTATTTAAATTTGTAGAGTATGTGGAATTGTTCAAGTTTAGATTTAATTGATTCATTATCAAGTAATAAGAGTTTAGATATGATGATTTAAAACTTTGATAATTTATATTGAAATGGGGATAAAATTTATTGATCAGAATTAATAATTGAAATTTATCATTAGTGAACAATTCAGTAATATTAAAAGAGTAATTATAATCAATTTCGAATAATTCCATTAATGAATTTAAATGAGTTGATAGTTTTGAAATTAAATCAATGAATTCATTTAATTCAATTGGATTTTGATTGATTATCAAATGATCATTTGTTAAGCTCATTGAAATGAATGAATTATTCTGTAGTTTAATGATATTCAGATCTTTATTACCAACCGCTTCATCATCTTGACTATAAACATCACTTGAATATTTCCACTCATTGAAACTGGGTAGATTTAAGTTTAATTTCAATGATAGCGATAAATAATATTGATTTAATAAGTTCAAATCGTTTTTGATTGTATTAACCTGATGAATTAATTGTTTTAAGTTATTTGATCTTTGAGATGGTAATACAAAATCAATTTTACATGTTAAATTTTTTTTTAAACATGAAGAGCAAGGATTCGAATTTACTGCATCACACTTAATTTTGTGTTTTCTGCAACGAATACAAGACTTGAGCAACTTTGGTTTAGGTAACTCCATTTTGCTGTGTCGAATTGTTGTGTGGTTCTTTTAAGGCATCCGGATAGCTCAAATTCAAGATAATTAAAATGGATTTATGGTTATATAAATACATTTGTATTATATTTTAAAGGCATTTAATTGGCTATATAAAAATCAATTTCAATAATTGACAAAGTGCATGACTATGCAGCATTTCAAGATTTTAGATTTTGAGTTTCGAGCTTCTGATCTGCTTACGTAACAGTATAACACGCTATTATTGGCTATATTGCAGAAAGTTTGAGGTTTGAGAACTAGATTTTCAAGGTGGGGTTTCTATGGATTATTCTAAATCGTTATACCCCATAAAACTGAAATCTTGCCACATGAAAATTTCATAGATTTCCACCGTTTCTTGAATGATGGTGGTTGCACGGAGTCAACATAAACCGAAAGTTTGAAGGGAAATCCGATTCTCGCAATTGGCGGATCCCGCTTTTAATTTCAGTCCGGACAAATAAAGTCCGAGTTATATCTTAATAATCTCTCAAACATCCGCACACCTCACAGGATTGTTATGTAATCTCTTTGGAGTTTCAGAGTTTTGAATTCATCTTAATTGTTTTACACTACAGATATGATATGAACAAGATAAAATAT
The DNA here is from genome assembly GCA_003707195.2 of Phaffomyces antillensis. Taxonomy (NCBI): domain Eukaryota; kingdom Fungi; phylum Ascomycota; class Saccharomycetes; order Phaffomycetales; family Phaffomycetaceae; genus Phaffomyces; species Phaffomyces antillensis. Next base: position 21,438 of record PPNI02000075.1, read on the forward strand.
TCATAAAGTTCAACGATGTAGGTATGTGTATAAGATCTAAGCATGCAAACTCTTCTTTTTATTTTTCTTCTTTTTTTTATTATTATGATGATGATTATCACGACTATTATTCGCACTGCTATTGATGAGATTACTATTAACGACACTCCCTATTGAAATTGTTCGATCTTTCGTAGGAACTAACGCATTCAGTTCTTTACTTAATGATATTATTCTCTTTTCAGCATTATCGTCTTTTTCCCTTTTATTGGATGGATTACTGGTTTTTCTTTCATTTCTTTTCATCACTTCAATCTCCTTGACTTCTTTATTTGTTTCTAGCTTCATTTCTTTCTTTATCTCTTTCTTTGTTTCTTTTTTGACTACTTTGTGATCTTTTTGGTTTGTTTCTTTGGTGACTTTTGTCTCTTTATCTTTCTTATCTTTACCTGTCTTGGTATCTTCCATCCCTTTATCATTCTTCTTAGTGATTTCTATTTCTTCATCAGTATGTTCTTTCTCCACAACCTCTTCTTCACTTTCTATCGCCTCATTCTTCGTTACAGATTCTTTATCTTTGGTATTCTCATGGTTTCCTTTTTTTGAATTTGCCTTTTCTTCTCTCAATGCTTTGCCTGATTTCTTTTCAATCTTTATCAGATCATTTTTCAAACCATCTATCAATTTACTGTCAGCACCAAAATCTTCACAAATTCCAATAATCACTTCTCTGAATCCTCTAATATCTTCATTTTGCTTGTTACTAAATCTCATTAATCTATCCACGATTTTACTATAATTATCATTTTTCTTTTCATATTTTTCATTCAACTCAATACTTCTCAAATTAATACTTTTCAGATTTCTATAAATTAATGAATCACTCTTATTGATCAACGATATGTTTTTATCTATCTTACTCAACTTCTCCTCGACTAATTCATTCAATTTAGATTTAATTGATTTGATCTCACTCTCATATTTAAATTTATATTCAATTAAGGTATTCTTTAACACAGCATATTCATTTTCAAGTAACGCATATTCTTGTTCTTTAACTTTGAGTTGATCTTTATAAGCTTTGAAAGATTTTAATTCATTTTTGAAATCATCTTTCATTTTAATTTCTTCATTCAATTCATTTTCTAAATCATTGATCTTTCTTTCTTTTCTCTTCAATAATGAATTAATTGTATCATTCTCATGTTTACTATTACTCAATTGTTCCAAGATCTGGTTCCTTCTCTTACTTATCAGCTCATTACTCTTCTTCAACTCTTCATTAAGTTGTTTGATTTTCAAATTCTCTAACTTAATGGTGTCATTTTCATAGTGTAAAGATTCAATGAATTTACTTGATGTTTTACTGTTATTTAACTTTATTGGACTCGCCGACTTCAAAGGAGAAGTCTCTCCCAGAAACACATTGTCTATATCCATGTTCACTCTCTGTCACTCAATGTCCTATCAATACAATTTTACCTTTTGCGATCAAATTTAATTATTTGACTACTTGGTCTTTTGAAAACTTTTTCAAGATATCATCGCGTTGTACATCTTCCATTTAGCACTTTACATAAGAAATTACGTAACAAAAGTAAACAAAGGGTACAAAGTACATATTGCAGCTATTTAGAGTAATTTGAGATGAGCGGATATTTTTCAGTCTATGTAATTTGTACTATCACGTTAGATTACAGTTGTATGGATTATGGATTGTCATGGACATAAATCATTAACTCAACCTCAATCTTTCTCGGTGACACTGAGATGAGTAGCCGAGTTACAGACTTTCTGAGAGAACAATAGACACATCATCTAATCATTGATCTTCGTGGTAATGAGCACCTTCTTTTGTGCTAATATTATACTTGGAACAAATACTATCATGTAACTGAGTTGTGAATCTCAGTGATTTCAAGTACGAAATTTAGAGATATTCGAATAGTTTGATATGTTTCATTGATGTGTGGTAATTCGACTTAAGAGCGTAATGTTGAAGCTTTAATGATATGCTAAAAGCACAAGACAATAAATCCAAGATTGTTGTCTGTTCAAGAGCTGGTACAATCAAAATAATATAAAACATTCATGTTGAGTTTTTAATTTTCTGGTTATCTGGTGTCATGTTCATGTACAAATTCAAATGAAGAGACCAATCTTTTATTTATATGATTGAAACATTGTATTGATCTGAAATAATCACATCACATACATCGATACAGTTCCATCACTATATCCAACCCCAACTAAATCCATTTTCAACAACTTTTCATCTCTTCTATCTAATGAATTCAATGTATCTAAATCGTATTTAATTTTATTATAGATTTTAACATCAACACTTTTAACCACCTTATTAGTCTTTTCAGTTACCGAATTTCCAATATAATTCAAGTTTGCTTGAATCAAACCTTTAAATTTTTTGAATTTTCGAAATTCAATCAATTTATCATCTTTATATTCATAAAATTTAAGCATTCCATTCCACGATGTTATAACATATATGTCGTTGACTATAGCTATATTATTAATCTTATTTAAATCTAGTTCTAGTATCAGTTCTGTGTCTTTCGATATGTCATGGATACAAATTCTTGATTTAATGGAGCTGAATAATATGAAATTGTGATTTTGATCGTAAATTAATGAAATTATTGGATCTGGATTGAAAAACTTTATCAGCTTGACCACTTTTATTTCGATTTCTGTGTCATATTGATATTGATAGATGGTTATGCTGTTACTTTTGTTTGTTTTCTTTATGCTATATCTTAGTTTTAAAACATCTCCTGATTCATATCCTAGTATGAGGAAATCTTTAATCCATTCAATTTTCATGATTATACCTAATTTATTTCTATTAACGTCATTATCATTTTTTGTTAGTATTCCAGCTTTAATACATTCTTCAAATCCATTATATCCATTGATGAGTCTTTTTAGTTTCAAATCATTGATTCCATTATCATGATTATCATTCAATTGCCCATCAGTAAGAAATCCTTTTAAATTACTATTGAACTGCTGTGATTCAGGTAATGAAAGAAATGAAACGTCATAAATATCAAAACATTCTGAATTTAAAGTATTACAGCATAATATGAACTCTTTCAAGTTGATGAAATTAGCAAAATTGATGGAATTAACAGGCATCTCATAAATTAGTTCATACTTAAATTCATAACTATTAAATAATTTATGGAATTTTAAAGTGTTATCACGACTTTGTGAGATTATTAAACCATAAAATCTTGGATCTATTTCAAATTCGTCTTCTGAAAATTTGTCTATTTTGGATTCTTTGTTATGTTCCACGGTATGAGTTATACCCATTTGTTTCACGTTCATTATTAAATCAGAATGGACTTGAATTTCAAAGATAACCCGTCTTGAATTCAGGTTCCATAGAATTAATAATCCTGATTCATCAACTGAGATTAGGTATGGTTTAATGATGGGTATCTTAGTATGATTGTTTTTTGTGAACGTATTGGTATCATTGTTATTACTATCAGTGATGGATTGGATTTGTCGTATATTTGTTGTATTTCTGTTCGCGTTTGGAAGAGTGAGATTGATAGGAGCATAGATAAACTCAATTGATGTGATTGGATGCTTGTGCTTTCTTAACGTGAATGACGGGAGTGTGAAGTCATTCATTGTTTTTGTCTTAAATGAGTGTTAGATATATTTTCTAATTTCGTTAAGAATACTCTTAAAACGACTCGATTCTATGATTGCTTCGATTAGAGGATTAAAATGAGCTTGAAGTAAAAGACAGACTGTATTATTTTCTCATTTGAAGGAAACCAGCCGGAGTACATATGGTCTATTTACTAACTAAATTGAAATTTTTTACAATTTTTTTCCATTAATAGCCGATGAAATGTTGTATAAAAAAGATGAACTTTAAAATGTTTATAATTTAGTGATCCAAAATATTTAAAAATCTAATAATGTCTAGTTAAACTAGTACGGTTTCAGTATCGAGGTTTTGAAATCCTCTTTCAGTGAAGAATTTCGTATGATTTGATCAACTAGTTGGTGATAAATTAATAGTTGACTCGGTTGGTAATGACTCTGTATGGATTGTGGTTCTTAAAACAGATAATGAGGTACTATGATTGGTATAGTGAATAGTTTGGGAACTTAATGGAATCGAAACACAAATGACTAAGATTTGTAAAAAAAAGTGGTTAATTGGGCAGCTTGAATCATTTTTATGGTGTGTTTTTTTACTACTAGAGTGTGTTATATTTGTAAATTAATTAGATTTATCACCATTTCTATATTATTTGGATTTCTTAAATGACAGTTCAAAATTATGAAAAACTCAAGTAACCCCTTTAAAAAAGTTTAATCTGTTTGATTACCTTGGCGCTTAAACTAAATCTGGACACTAATTGACTATTAAAGTTTATATTTTGATGTCAAAGAGTTCGTTTACGCCAAATAGTTTCATATGTTAGTCGCCGCAATTCAAAAATTTTTATCTAAGTTCACTCTCTACAAAACGGTTTAATTTAGCGAAAGTCAAATCAACTCTTCATTAGAGCTTGATTTTAGAGCAATTGAGTCTAGAGAATTTTAATGAACGGGATGCTTTAAATCCAAAATAAGTGCCGACCTAAAACTGGATTAATCAGTTATTAACGAATCAAAATATATACGATAGTTATGTTTCACAGCCAAAGATATTAAACCGTACTTATCAACCAAAGACTTATATTTATATATATACAAAAATACATATCTTACACTTATACGGTGTTGCTGTCTATTACATACTTATCTTAGATTTTTTATTGCGTCCAATTGTGTGGCAGGAACAAATGTTAATCAAATATAAAATGAAAGGTATTCAAGAGCTACAAAAGAGCTTTAAAACTTCACAGCTCAATTGAAACACAATCTATCAAATATCAAATTATATCTGGTTTAATAAAAGGCAATTGAAATTATCCAGATTCTTGACTGGTTTGAAACAAAAATATTTCATCACTATTACTGGATTACCAAATGAGGATCATCCTAGTGATCATATTCCTATTCGTGTTGAATTTTTGCAGTTGTTATTAAGAAGAGGAAATTATTGAATCACACTTATGACTAGTATCAGCGCATTTACATGAAACCCACATCTTATAAATAGACAAATTAATGTTAAATAAATGATAATCATGCCTTCAATGTCCTTCAATAAAGTAATGTCACCTCTGATCGTCTTGTTCTTCATTTCTAATTCCTCCACACTTTTTTTTAATGATTCTGGCCAGAATTGATGATCAAGCTTCAAAAGCCTAAATTCTATTTATGTGTCAAAATTGTGCTTATCAGTACCGATTGGGAAATTACCACAACGGAGGATCCAATACACAAAGTAATAAATTGACACCTCACAGTTTGTTTGAATCAACCGAATAATATATATTAACGGCTCAATTGTGCGCTAATAACCTTGGTGTTTACTCAACTGATGATGTTATTACAATCGCTCCGATCAATACCAATTTGAATCGAAAATCACATAATATTTTTATCATTTTGAATTGTGGATTCAACAAATATAAGTAACCATGATTTTCCAATTTCCAACCACTTCATAATCAAATAATCAATGAAATAGGATATAGTTCAAATAAATTAAAATGACTAAAGATATTGAGTTTGGTTGGCCAATACGTGAAAGATATTTTAATCAAGTTGATAAAGACGTTCTATTGGTTAATAACGGAGCTAATGGATTAACACCACATCATATCTTACAAGCAAGTTATGAAAACGTATTACGAGATTATTCATGGCCAGATGAATATAGAAAATTTCAATATCGTGAAGATATTGACTCTAGTAGCAAACAGATTGCTGAAATTGTGGGAACTGACTATACTAATATAGTCTTAGGTACCAACGTTACTTCTCTCATTAACGCAGTTTTGAGATCTTGGAAATGGAGAGAAAATGATGAGATTTTAATCACTAATAATTCTTATCCTGCTATCGTTAAAACAATTCAATTCGTTGCTAAGCAGAATAATTTGAAAGTTATTAAAATAATTTTAGATTATCCATTATCAGATTCTGAAGTTGTAAAGATTTATGAAGATGCTTATAAAGCTAATAAGATTAGGTTATCATTGATTGATGTTATTAGTTCCAAACCAGGTGTTTTACTACCATTCAAACAATTAATTGAATTGACTGCAAAATATAATGTACTATCTTTAGTTGATGCAGCTCATGGTATTGGATTGATTGATTTCAATTTAGATAAATTGAAACCTGATTTTTTAACTTCTGATTTATATAAATGGTACTATACACCTCGTGGAGTCGCATTTTTATACAGTGATCCAAAACATCATAAATCTTTACATTCTTTACCAATTTCACACTTTTACATTGATGGTGATGAGAAATTAAATAGAACGCAAGAATTAACAAGATTTGTTGATCAGTTCAACTATACAGGAGCTAATACAATTGGTGTTCTATTAACTGTCTCAGATTCGACCAAATTCATTAATGAAATAGGTGGATTGAAGAGAGTTCAGGACTATAATTTCAAATTAGCCAAGGACGTCGGTATTGAAGTCGCTAAGTTATGGAATACTTCATATTTAGACAATGAAGAAGGTACTTTATTATCCTCTCTAGTTTCCGTTGAATTCCCAGTTGAAGAAGGGATCATTATTAGAGAATCAGATTGGGAAACCTTCAGTATTTATAGATGGATCATAGAAGGAATTGAAAAAAAACTCATCAAAGATTTCAAAACAACTGCTCCTATTTTTTATCATAGTGGTAAAATTTGGATAAGATTTAGTGCACAAATTTATTCTGAGCTAGATGATTATATTGAAGCTGCTAAAAGGATTAGAACTGGTGTTAATCAATTTTTAGCTTCAAGTCAATACAAAAAAATCATCAACATTAAGTAGTTAATACATGATACAAACTAGAATATTTGTTGTAATACAGTATAAAGTGTTGGTAGAAAAAACCTCAAATAGCTATGGAACATTTTCCTCATACATTCAAATACTTCATGAGATTCTATCCAATGAAAGAGAAATCACATGAGATGAACTTTAGGATAAATTTTTGAGACTCTCCATACGATGTAATGGGCTAAGATTTTAGGACTTCAAGGTACACTAGAGTACATATACCCACATATACTAGTATTCACTACTACGTCTCATAGTCAAATCTGTCAATATTTTCTATCTTACTAGCAAAACTACTAACTGCATTAGCTTCAATAATAAACCAAAAATAAAAATTACATTTTGCGTATGTGTCACTTTAAAAATGGAAGATTTCCTGTAACGCCTTAATTAATTAAGCACCATCTAGTTCTTAATTGGGTCATATACTAAACATTATTTAGAGCAAGCGTCGGTTTTGCATTTTTTTGTCCGATTTCAAAAAATCGTTTTTTTCAATTTTTTTAAAAGTAAAAATAAAAACGAATCTTTTAATTAATTTTCGAAAAATATGTCTTTTTTTTTTTTTCTTTAAAATGCTTTATATTTACTATCTATACAACTATATAAACCCCTCTTTTAGGACTCTAATCGTTCTAACTCTCTTGTTCTAATTTTATTCAACTTAGCTATGGGTGTGTTAAGCTATAAGTAAATAACTAAAAGAGCTATTGATTATAGCCAAATCAACTTTTACGCTCAAATACTTAGATCTCTTAATTACTCACTGATACAATTAACATTCTGAGCTTTTTCGTGCTCATGGGGTATTGAGAGGCTTCTAATTTATGGGATGAACACTTTCAGCTCACTGCTTTGACTTATAGACGTACTGTCCCTGTGTAAAATTAGCATAGCTTGACAAAAAACATATTTATTTTTGAAGGGCTTAGAAAGCTGGCAGAAGATAGAAAACTCTCAGTCCACTGAAATAGCCTCCTTATGTTGCCCGTCCAGCAAGCTTGTAGTCTCTATTTGAACTGTTTTCATGGTGTTTGTTATCAATGTTTACTGAAAGAAAAGCAGATAGGTGAGTATCTAATACCTACCTGTTAGTCTTAATATAGTCATCTATAGACATCTCATCATGAATAGAGAACTTTCAGCTTAATATGTAGCCTTCTATCTATGATATTCCGATACTAATAAAGTGCAGTAAATCTTATATTTGTGCTAACAAGAAGAAAGGTCAGATCGTGCGAGAAACGTGATTATTCTGATAAAGTTTGCAAATATCTTTATTTTGTACTGATTGGAATATTTCAATGTTATGAATGTTATGATATCTTATTTCTATATTACATGTCACGTTAAACTAGAGAATCTAAAGAGATACCTTTCTGAATTGGACCTTTCAGTAACTAAATCTTTAAGCGGACGTGTATATAATATCAGTTAAACCTAGGTGTACTCTATCAAGTCATAATATAGAATAAAACGCTGTAAAATAGTATAATTAATACACTTATATACGGTTGTCGCTGATAATATTATCTGTTGTAAACAAAAAGATATTAAAGTGAGAAGACCTAAATACCATAATTCTCAATCACAAGTTGAAGACGTAGATATCATATATCAACTATTTTTTTAACGGAGATTCAAATAATTGATAGTACAGGATGAATTTGTTATTACAAAAGTAGGATCTAGAAAAACTCCTCGTGTAATAAAACAATGCAAAAACCAAACAAATTATATATACGTTATTATTGATTTATCCCAAACCAAATTGTTTCATCATGTTTTGAACTTGTGGATTATTCATCATTTGACTCATATCTGGCATACCACCAGCACCGCCCATCATTTTCATCATTTCTCCCATATCTGGCATACCACCAGCACCGCCCATCATTTTCATCATTTCTCCCATATCTGGCATACCACCAGCACCACCACCCATTTGTTGCATCATTCTACTCATTGCTGGATTATTTTGTAAATTGGCCATATTTCTTTGTATTTGAGATGGTGTTAATCTACCTTGACCTCCTTGAGCATCTTTCATTGATTTTGTCTTCTGTGCCATTGTTGACATCATTCTTTGCTGGAATAAAATCATCTCAACTTCCGTTGCTGAAGTACCAGAACCTTTAGCAACTCTGATAATTCTACTTGGTTCATCAATGAAGATTTGTCCATCGCTATCCAATTCCTTTTTAGTCATTGAGTCCATTATATAAACCATTGATTTCATTTTTTTAGAAGCTTCATCAGCTCCAACTTGTCCTAATATTTGGCCCATACCTGGAATCATACCTGCAATTTGTGATAAAGGACCCATTTTCATTATATTTTGCATTTGTTTTTGAAAATCATTTAATGTGAATTTACCTTCTTGAAAATTTTTGATTGTATCTTTATTATCTAAATCTAGTGATTGAACGTGTTCTAAAAACCCTTGAATATCACCAATTCCTAATAATTTGGAAATGAAACTTCTTGGTGAAAAAGGTTCGAAATCTTGAACGTGCTCACCAGTACCAATGAAAACAATTGGTGTTTTAGTGGCAGCAACCGCAGAAATTGCACCACCACCTTTGGCATGACCATCTAATTTAGTTAATATTATAGAACCAAAGTTTGAGCTTTCTTTGAACGCTTTGGATTGTGACTCAGCAGCTTGACCAATTGAAGCATCTAAAACCATAATAGTTTGATTCGGTTTGATTGTATCACCAATTTCAATCATTTCTTGAAATAAATCTTCTTCTTGTCTATGTCTACCTGAAGTATCAACTATGATTATATCAAATTTTTCCTTTTTAAATTTGTCAACACCATCTTTGGAAACTTTAACCGGATTTGTTTCAGTATATGAACCATAATATGGAATTCTTGCCTTGGTGGCATTTTGCTTCAATTGATCAAAAGCACCAGCTCTGAACGTATCAGCACAGACTAAACCAACCTTGAAACCTCTCTTTTGATAAAACACAGCTAATTTAGTACATGATGTAGTTTTACCAGCACCTTGTAAACCAACAAACATGATGATATTAGTTTTACCTTTCTTTGGTTTATATGGCTCAGTTTCTGTGTCAACTAACGAGCAAAGTTCATCAAAGACAACTTTTTGGATCAATCTTTTCTTATTTGCTGTGTTTGTATTCTTCACATTTTCGTTAATTTTGTTTTTAATATCATTTTTTAAATTTATAACTAATTTGAAGTTAACATCAGATGCAATCAATGCATTACAAATCTCCTTCAACATGAGATCTATAGCGTCTTCACTGACATCTGATGACTTGATGGCCCCATTAACGGCATCATTAATTCTTTTACCCAAATCAGCCAACACCATCAGTAATTTAGTAAATGAGAAGCTCAATAAATAAACCAAATAGGATAACGTTTAATTTTTCAGTTTTGGAAGAAGGTCAAAGAAGACCAGAAAGTTTACCCGGATTTGAGGAGTCACGGTAAAAACACGTGATTACTGGCAGGTTATGAAGCGCTGTCACAAAGATTAGTTTAATATTCAAGTATTATGGAGTTTGTTTGTATTCATTTGTATTGTAATATTAATGGATTACTTTGTATCGAAACCAGCATCCACGGTGGTTCCTGCCTCACTCAATTTCTTTGCTATATTTGATCCTCAATTGATACGAGAGGAGATTGATACAAATAGCAATTCAGATCAATTACTACTATACTTATCAAATGAACAAGATGTTGATGTTAACACTAAGATAAGGAGAATTGGGCTAATCACAGGGATCAATGAGTTCTGCACTGAATTTAATGATGATAAAGATGGCTCAGAAACGCTGAAGTGCGTTGAATTGGAAGACAGTAGGCTATTGTTAGAGATATTTGAAGAAAGATTTAATTTCATAATATCAATTAATTTAACAAAATATCACAACAATGAGAAGAAATCAACTAGTTATGATAAATCAATTCCATTGAGATATTATTCCAGTTTAATTTCTGAAGGATATAACGAATTCAGATTACACAATGGCACAATAGCTTCACTATACGAGACTATGGAAAGATCTATATTTGTTGATTATCTAGAGAGATGGTTTAGTGTATGGTTCAAGAATTTCCAGTTAGAGTTTATAGAAGATGGGTTTTTGAAACAATTTAATGGATTTTATCATAAATCAAGCCTAAAATTGGATAGCGAACTGAAATATACCATTGATGAAGAGATATATAATTTTTCGAAATTTAAAGAATTTTTGATTTGGAATAACCATTTTGATAATGATGAATTTGGTTTAGTTTATCAACATCATAAGAATTTGGAACATGAATCAAAACTAAAACTGTTCAAATGGCTAGGATTATCAAGTTATTATGATTTGAATAATCTATTATCTTCAAATATCATCAAAATTAAAGAGGAAGAACAAGAGGTTAAAGAAATCGAAGAAGTTGATGCCATCTATGATCCATTCAAGCTGATGTTGAATACAGTCTCCGATGTTTCCAAAAAGACAGGAATAACAACAGGATTCAATTATGGGGTTAGTAAAATGTCAAATGGGTTCAATATGATGAATAGTTTCATTCCATGGAGTTATTCTAACCCAATGGAACAGGGAAATCCACTTCCAACACAAAAGCAAGCCAATAAACCTATATCAGAGAGTGAATTTATAGTGGGGAAGATCAATGACGTATCAATTGCTTATAAAAACCTATATTTGAAATTCAGTGAGGATGAAGAGGAAAGTTTACATAGACTAGTGATATTTAAGAATGACGATAAAAATCTAATAATTTTGATTTATAATTTCAATTGCAATGAACTAAATGAAATGAACTATTATAATGAACTCGGTGTCAAGTTAAACAAGTTGAAAAATATTCACTTTCCAAGAAATGTTGTTAAATTAAAGAAAAAATTCCACTTTATTGGTGTGGATAAAGTAAACAAGACGATCATATCCAGTATTCCATATATTTCTAATGAAGATAATAAAATAACAAAGCCTGAAGAGATAAATAATGAAGACATCAAAAACAATGAGCTATATTTGAATAAATCACAATGTCAGTTGATACATAAGGAATTATCTTATTTATTTAATGACCTACAATCACCGACGAAAAGTGCAATGACTGCAATAAAAGAAAGACTGAACATAACGAAAAATGGATGGTGGATCTATAATAATGATGAGAATGACAAAATAATATTCATTTTGAAAAAACTAAGAAAAAATAATAATGGAATTCCATCATCATCTTCATTATTGGATATCTCTGCTAATGTCAATGATATATTAGGTATCGAAGCAAAAGAATGGATTAATGAGTTCATGAATTACAATTAAGCAATCATATTATGTGCATATAATCTTATTAATGATCTAAAAATCATATTTTTGATGTAAGAAGGTATTCAATACCACATATAGATAATGAACCGACATTTACTGACGATGTAATACTTAGTACCTATAAAAAGGTAATTTGAAATAAGATATTAACAATATATGGCGACCTTTAGTCAAATACTTTTTTGAAATGATAAATAGTATAATTAAATTAAGTGATTCCTCTATACAAAACTGGATGAAGTTGACGAGCTTTAACAATACAACAAGACAGACGTTAAATGATACTGTTATGAAACAGGATTCTTAATTGCGAAGTCAATGTGTTTTCCTATAAATTCACATAATTCCGTTCTAGAAATTGTGTTAAAATATTTGATCGAAAGGTTTATATCACATAATAAGAATTTCATTCTTTTGAACTGTATTAATTCAAAATCATAAATATCTGAATCATTTTCATTATTTTCATCTTTTGGAACCTTTGGTAAAAATTTAAACATGTCAGAATACATTCTAAATTCTTCATTATTATCATTGATCAATTTTTTTTCAGTCAATAGTGTATATGGATCAAGTTTTGGATAATTTGCATGAACTGTGAATACACTGATCGCCTTTTCATCGAATTGATCAAATTTTGCAACGGTGTTGGTATTATCATTGATGTTTAATATTCTTTCGAATTCTTCATAATCTTGAATTGGATTCTTTTGACCCATAGAAACACCTTCAAATTCTCCATTTGTTCGAAAATATCCAAATGGTTGGATTCCTGCTTTAACTTGATAGAAGTTTTCACCTGATCTAACAGCACCTGCGACAAAAGTTTCCTTATCACCTTCACCTGACATACCTTGAGATAATAATTTATAATAAAATTCAGGTCCATAAATATTATAAAACAATGATAGTATCAAAGTCTTGACATGAGTTTTCTTATTTATTAGAACTTGCCCTGATTCCGAAGATAAATCAGGTAATGCACCTTTCAAATCATGATAAGGAACATCATTAACATCATTTATTTTAATAGGTGTTGATAATGGCCATTTTCCCATTCTTACTTGTGTTGTTTCATCCACTTCAATGCCACTGATGTTATAGAAATCAGGAGATGTTGTTCTTGCCCAATAATCAGGCCATGTGATCATACCTGTTTTTTTGAATGGATTTGAACTGAAAAAAGGTTGTGGATCTGTGACTAACATATTATCAGAATCAATTAAAAAGACATTTTCAAAACTTGACGCGATTAATGCTAATGACTTATACTGATAGCCACTTAATGTGAAATTAGCCATTATATCCTCACCAAGAACATTGTATAACAAGACACATTTGGAGTTTAATGCAGGCAGGATTTCTTCACATAAAGTATGTTCATATTCTTCTTCAGTTGGGATGATGATTTCAATAGGTAATGTTGACCCAAAGGATCTTACTGATTTGATCGATAATAATGATAACCAGCTATATTTTCCACCACCAATTAATACTATACCATCACCTTGGTATAAATTATTAGGAAATGCATCAGGAATTGAGTTATAGATTAAACTATGAATATCGCTAGCCTTTGAAATTTCAGCTGGTGTTAAATGGTAATAGCTACCCAATGTCTTCTTGTTCCAGATGGGTACTTTCACACCATCAGTTGTATCACCAGTTATTTTGAAAGATGTCATCACATCCTTTTGTGAATTCATAAGAAGTAGTATATCAGTGTAAAATTTTTGGAAATTTTTATTGAATTGAATATCATATTTATTATCAACGTTCACAACATCTTCGATGAATTCTTTAGTTTCGCTTATATCGAGGTTTGAGTTGGCATACAGTTTCAAAAATTCATAATCATCTTGAAATAAAGATTGGAATGAATCAGATAATGATGTTAGTTGATTGGTGCTAGAATGGGTTGGGATGGATGAGAGAGAGTAAATAGTAAACAAAAGAAAAAAGATCAGAATTAAAAGACGTCTGATCCTGGGAGTGATGAGTCCAAGCATGATGGGGGATGGATTGATTATAGAATGTATATTACTTGATAGTATTACTGGTTGGTACTAAGTATTAAATTATTTATTTTTTTAGTATTACGTAACCTATTTTAGAAGGGAACAAGGGAGTACTTTTAGATGGTGCCAAAAAACAAAATGGAAAATTAGTATGTGTTACATAATTTATGATGTAAGCAAAAATTCTTACTTCTTAAGTGGATTTAGTATTATTGATTATCATCTATAGGAACTACATTTACGTAGTACGCAATACAGCATACTATTTTTTAATATAAGGTACCACTAATTACCTGATTTCATAAG
>PPNI02000076.1:0-34029 GCA_003707195.2 Phaffomyces antillensis
TGATACGTAAACTTTACCTATAGTATGAATGATATCAAGACCAAAAGATTCCATCTTTAATGAATTGGCTTCAATTTCAAATTTCTTTTTGAATGATTCCTTACATTGTTCATCATATGCAGATTCTGTTAATACTGATAATCTTTCAATTAAGATCTTTGATAATTTCTCTATGTTTTCATCTTTCTTCTTTTTCATTTCTGCTTCATGTTCTTCAAGTTTAGTCCTTTCGTGGGTTTCAGATTCCTTTGCACTGAAAGTCTCATCAAGATGTAATAGTTTCAATTTTTCTTTACTTTGATTGATTTCCTCAGATTCTGTGTTTGGCTGTGTTTGGGTAGTAGTAGTTTCTTTCTTTGTTTCGTTTTTGGCTTCATCTTGTTTCTTCTTGTCTTCCTCCTTTTTCTTATCCTCTTCGTCTTGTTCTGCACTCAATTCAGCACTCTTAGTCAAATCTTTCAATAAACTCAATTCACCAATATAAGACACAAATGCTTCACCACCAAAGATGACTGCGAAATATTCACCAGCATCCTCAAACCCTTCATTTGGCACAGCAGACTCCTTACCAAACTTGTCATACTTAGCTCTTAAGGTCTCATTGCTCAACACTTGATAAGCTTCTGAAATCTGTTGGAATTTTTCAGTTGCCAATGGATCGTCTCTGTTCTTATCAGGATGGGCCTTAATTGATTTCTTTCTGTACGCTTTTTTGATGTCGATTGCTGAAGCATCTGATGAGACTTCTAGGATGTCGTAATAAGCTGTGTCCACCACCATTTGTGTGTGTGTGATTTTGTTAATTTTGATTATAATTTTTTTTTTTTGATTTGGAAATATTTGTTTTATTCGGTTTTTCTGAAGATAAAACAGTCAACTCCTCACGTGAGTGTCAGGTGACACCGAAGATTTTGAGAGCCTCTTTGTGTTTGGGATGGTTGTAGGTGAAGCTGCTACTCCTACTGTATTGATGAGTGGCTTCTGACTCTATTGGTTGTTGGTTTTTTTTAGCTTGTGAAAGTGATCATTTTAAGGTAGTAATTTCCCACAAAACCATGTAAAGGCATACTGAGTCGTATATAAATGGAAGCATTTCCCACCTTCGAATGATAGTTGTGTGTTGCTCAACTTCAGCCAAAATGTCCTTCTCAGATCATTTACTTCATAAGCACCGTGAAATATTCATAAACGCAACGACCCATTCCTTTACAAACGAATTAACTACTGGAAGCTTACCAAATGATAAACTGTTGGTGTATCTGATCCAGGATCTCAGATTCTTCCAAAATGGACTCAGACTGACCTGCAAAGCAGCTTCATTATGTGATGATTCTAGTGCCCATATCCGGCTGTGTAAGCAGATTGGGTTCTTTGCAAATGATGAGAATGATTACTTCACTAAGTCCATCAATGAGGTTTCGAAAGAGTTCAATGAAGAACAACTCACTTTATTCAACTCAATGAAATTATCAAGTGTCAACTCATACATCAATGAACTGAAATCGTTACTAGAAGATCCTCAAATCACTTATCCACAACTAATCACTGCTCATTATTTAATGGAATCAGTCTATCTGAAATGGGCACATAATGCAATTGATGCTAACAGAATCCCACAAGATCTTCCATATAGATACAATGAGTGGATTGCTCTGCATTCAGGTGACGCATTCACCGAATGGACGCAGTTTTTAAAAGATGAAGTCGATAGAGTTGGTGATGAGTCCTGTGAAATGGTCTTCTCTAAATTTTGTCATTTTGAGTACGAGTTTTTCGAGCAGTGTTATAACTATAAGCATCATATCTGAATATAAAAGCGTTAAAGTGCCGTTTTACCACTACTAGATGTACAATTGTCCCAATCTCTTCTCAATTATCAACACTTTTGTGTCAAATTGTAAGACTAATCTGGAAGTTCACGTGACTGAAACTTTTTTTTTCCTTCCCAGTATAAAAAAAATTCTTCCTCTTAGTGGAAATCTCTGAATTTTTGTTTAAAACGTTGATTTAAAACAGAAAAGTTCGAGATCTTCAGGTGGAAAGAATGAAACCAAAGAGAATCGTCAATCTCTCGCTCGATCCAACTGATTCTTTTGACGAAATATACAGTTTTGAATACGATAATAAAGGAAAACATCAAAGATTTAAACCTCAAGACCACAATTCAGAAGTACACGAATTACTTGATGTATTGAATACACATCTACCATATATCAAATATCATGACGCTGACCCATTTCAGATGGTGGAGGAAGCTGTGGATGCCTTTGGTGTGAAATATCTAAGATATTCTGATTTGATACTGGAAAGGGAAAGCACGATTAGTGAATGTATTGGTGTTAGAAATAATGCAAATGAATCTATAAGTAATGCATCTGAACATTATTATCTACCTGGTTTGCCCAAATTGATATATGAGGAGTATCCTTCTTTTAAACCACATTTTGCTGAAAGCTATGAATATTCAAATGAAGAGTTCAAACGAAGTTATTTGAAAGATTTTAATAAATTGATAAATAAATCAGTTAATAAGATAAATTTAAAGAAAATTTTGAAAAAGAAAGAATTTAAAGAAGATTTGAAAATTATGTTGATAAACTCACAATTCCCAGTTGAATACACTAATTACTTCTCAATTGATATTGAAGCAATTTTTGAAATCTTTAAAGAAAAAATATTCCAATTAATCTATTTGATATATTCTAATATCCTGGATGGTAAAGATCTATTGAAATATTTCAATGAAGATGAATCAAAAGATATCAATGATGAATATGATCCAATGTTGAATTATGATGGGTTCATCTCTTTAAAATCGATAGGTTCAGTTGGAGAATCTACTTTCCCATTTGGTATAATGGATAAAGAAACTGAATTATTGAATAAATTATTAGTACATGTCGAGCTAGTAAACATATCACTTGGAATAAATGAAGGTTACGAACTATACTTCCAAACTAATAAAAGAAATTTCGAAACTGAAAATAAGATAACAGGATCTGAATTTTCCAAAATCAATAATTTCTTAAAGATTTTCCATAAATGTGTCTCAATTTGTTTGAATAGTAAAACAAATCGATTTATAATAACAGATTATTATTGGTGTGGTATTTTTGAAATTGAAGATGTTTTAGATGGTGAAATTGAGTATGGTGTGAAACTAATATCAAATGTTAAAGTTAAACATTTTGGGTTCTCAAATTTTGAAAATGATGATGAATTAACAATAAGGAACACAATAGCGAGTTTTTTCAACTATAAACCTTCAGAATTTAAGAAAAATATGAAAAAAATGGATGAATTAAATAATAAAATAGTTGAAGAATGGGAAGAATTTAATAAACCAAGTAAAAATAAAAAATTCAAAAAAAATCCATTTATTTATAGAACAGAAACAGGATTAGAATTTTACAAGTATAAAGTTGATTTAGATAAAGCATTAATCAATTTCATTGCAATAGGTTATATGTGGACTTGTCAAACATTAACGGTGGATTTAAAATATTTATACAAAGATCCAAATCATTATCATAAAATATTAAAAGAGAATAAAACCATAAAATCAAAGACAAATAGAAAAATAGATGCTTTGTTATCGATTTATGATGAATATTATCAAGATCCAACAACTTCGATGATTTCAAGACATTTGAAAAACAATAAAATATCAAACATTAAGACAATCAAATCTTCAAAGGAAAATTATAAAAGATGGTTAAGTAACATAGAAACATACATCAAAGCCAAACCACTACAAGGTGACATATTAGCAAAAGTATTAGATTATGGATATCTTGAAGATTTATCACATAATACTAAAAATCTACACTTTAAATCAGATGGTTATTTTGTCTTATATCAACCAATCACTAAAAACTATTCAAATTTATCAGAGATTAATGCTAATAATTATAAACACCATGAAATGATTAAAGCATCAGTGACTAAATTACATAATTTAGGTATTTCTTTCAATCCTTCAACTTCATTGAGTTTGGAAGTTTTCAAGATTTTCAAAGATAAAGCATTCATTGTGAATTTAGAAGATTGTAATAAATTTGCATCATTATCAAACATTCAAAAGGATTTAAATCAATTGGATAGTTTATTTGGAATTGAAAATAATGATATTAATAATAATAAAAGCAATGATGGTCATATTAATAAGAAGAAGAAAATCAATCACCACCACACCCATGAATATGATGATGATATCGATTTTGTAAGTGATGAGGATGACTATGGTGAAGAAGATAGTATAGAACACTTATATAATTAACACTTGTATTTTAGAACAACACTGTAGATTATTTGGTGATACAGAAACGTTTTCGACGATAAATCAAAACGAAAATTGCCACAATCTTATTCTTAATTTAGTCAAGCACAGACTCCATCTTAAACTCAGATATAGCTGGTAAAACATCTATTACTTTGATGATTACTCGCGAAACCTGTCAAATATGTGTCTTTATTATTGGAAATACCACAAAAATATGGCTTAGTTGGTGAGTATTAAATAGAGACACTTTTAGATTAAAGATATGAATTATTCAAGAATGTTCCATTCTATAGTAAATATAACCACACATTGCCTTAATAAATCCTCATTAAAATCAACATTTTTCCAGTTCAGTCACGTGAAAGTCACGCATTTTTAAGGTCACGTGAATTCACGAATTGTTTTTTTTTTTCATGTCGGGAGAAAAAAAAAAAATTCAGAAAAAAAAAAAAAAAAAAAAAAAAAAATTATTGTGAAAAAAAAAAAAATTTATTAAAAGATTTCGAAATTGATTTAAATACAAAAAAAAAAGTTCACGTTTCCGTTTATTTCTGACTTTCAACTCACTCAGCATTCCAAAAATCACATTAAATTCATAACTTCACAAAAAAGAAAACACCCAAGAAAAAAAATCCAATTTAAACTGCTTTTGTTATTGTTCTATTCATTTAAGTGTCGTGTTTTGTGTGTGTTATCTCTAATCACAATATAATTATTCACATTTTTAAACTCATTCAAAAGTACAGCCATCACATATAATCCAACTCATACTCAATAATGACCACATATACACATAACCCAAACAATCATCTTTCAAGAAGAGCTTCAATATCTGCAACTGCTCCATACACCATACCAAATAAGGTAAAAGATTCAAATTCTTCACTATTATCAACTTTCTCACCGCCTAATCACTCAAACATCCATATCCCACAACATCAACAACCTAGAGATAACTCTGTCCATATACATAAATCCAACAACATCAATATTAATCAAACTAATAACAATAATAATGCTCAAGTAAGCTCTTCTGTTCCATTATTAAGCAGAGAATTTGTCGTTAGAAGAATCAGTGAAGGTGAAACAGGTAGATTAAAGGAAGAGTTGAAGTGTGAAGCTTGTGGGAAAGGTTATAAACATATTTCATCTTTGGCTAAACATTTATGGGAACATACCCCAGAATGGAATGTTACTAAAAAATTATTAATTTCTAAACATCAACAAGTTCAATTGTTAGAAGCTGCTTCTATCTTAGTGTCTATGAATGAAGATGATATCAATGTCGCTACCAATGGTTTAGTTTTCAAGAATGGTAATATGGATGATAATAATGTTAAATATGGATCTATTGATAATTATTCACCAGAACCAATTTTAGAACATGATGAAGATGATGAAGATGAAGATGATGAAGACACTGAGAAAAAAATCAATATCAAGTTAAGAACAGGTTCTATTTCTCAATACCCTCCAAGTGTCAATAAATTAAAATTGTCATCTCCAGAGACAATAGATCAAAGAAATTCAATCAACGGTGGTTCTTTTTTAGATACACCTGCTAAAGCAATGAGTTCTATCAATGATGTTATTAGAAAGAATGAAAATAACCATCAGGATGATGATGATGATGATAATTCCGTCTTTGGTAAAATGGACTAATTTTATTTCAATATTCATATGAATATAATGTTCTTCACTTCATTTCCTTTGGTTCTCTTTTTTTTTTCGATTTACTTATTTTTTGGTTATTTGCTATCACTCAACAGGTTTGACAGTTCAACTATTTATTGATATTAATGCACTGTACATATTATAGTAATTATACAATATTCTTTTTATTTATTTATTTATTTACAATCACATGAATGAATTATTGGTGTAAGCCATTGGTTTTATAGGAGGATGAGGAACAGCTTCGAATTGTTTGAAATCCATTTGGAATTCTTCACCATTATGGGTAACATTAATAACAGCACCTTTATTTCCTGTACTATCACAATAATTAGGAGCTGAGAAAATAGTGATTAAATTACCATAATGCTCTAAACTATAACCTTCCATTCTAACTTCATGAGATCTAATAATTTTTTTCAAATTATTCTTTTCAATGAATTTTTGTGTGACATCTGGACCAAATTGCACACCAATACCTCTTTTACTCATTCCATAACCTAATTCTTCTTGTGGATCTGTCCATAATAATTCCATTTCAATACCTTCTTTTGGATTATCATATTTCTTCAAATTTTCTCTCAAGTCTTGTAAACTTATGGATTCATTAGAGACTAACCCACCATGCATTACCAAATATTCTTTGTTTAATAAAGTGATTAATGATAATTCACCAAATGATTTCAAAAACATTTTGAAAACATTTTCACCATATTTATATTTACATTCATCTTCAAATCCATACATCTTATTCATGTCTTTAGTTTCATGGTTTCCTCTATTCAAAAAAATCTTATTTGGATATAAAATCTTCAATAAATATAATAAAATTATAACTTCACATGACCAACTACCTCTATCAACGAAATCACCATTGAATAAATATGAATGATTATTAGAAACTAATCCATTTTCCTTAAACATGTTAATAACGTCATAGAATTGACCATGGACATCACCGACAATAGTAAATGTTTCATCCTTTGATTGATCAATCTCTTTGAAAACGGGTTCATCCGTTAATATTTGGAATACTTTAATTAATAGAATCATTATTGTCTTTTTATTCAATTTTTCACCCTTCTTGAACCATTCTATGAACTCCCAAATAAGAGACTCGCTTAGATTAGTAATTTCTAATTGTTTTTTTTCTTTGTCTTCTTCTTTTTCTTCAACTATCTTATATTGTAGTGTAGGACCTTTATAATCATCAGTATGATCATCTCTTAAATAAGTAGATAAATATCTTTCAACTTTAAACAAATCATCATCTTCATGCTCGACTCTAATCGCTTTTTCAAATGCAATCTTTCTTTCTAACTTGATTACTTCCTTTAATAAGTTCCTAGATGATGCATCTTCCTTTTGATTCAATACAATTTTCAAATCTTCTTTACATTCTTTAAATTTGAAAAGTTGATAATACGCTAATGCCCTTCTATAGTAACTCTTAATGAAAGTGTTATCGATCTCAATGGATTTGGTACAGTCGATGATGGCAGCACCATACTGTTCGATCTTTAATTCAACATGAGCTTTATTTGAGTAATAAATGGCATTATTTGGATCAATTGAAATGGCCTTCTCATAGGAGGAAATCGCCTGTTCAAACTCGTGGTTCTTCAAATGGGCGTTCCCTTCCAGTTTGAACTTGTCAGCCTCAACTAAAGTCATTTCTATAGCCGGATTTCTCTGGGGTTTTGACGGTGGAAATTTGAAGTATTTTTGATAAAATTAAAGTATGTGAAACTTTTCAGATTTCTGATGGTGTCTGGATGTTGTGATAAACGATTTCTTTTTTTTCTTGAATTCTCAGATAAATAAGAGAGATAAATGTATAGAAGAGTACTGTATTAAATACTGAATAAAATCACGATGAACAACGAACTACAACTAGACAAACAGCGTGTGTCGCTGCTGCTCAACATCAACACACTGCTCATTCAAAAATCCGTACTGATTCAGCAACAATTGAAAGAGAAACAACAATATCAACAATCATCACCTGCCATTGCCAAATTAACTGAAGTATTACAACATCTACTGAAAAGATTACACTCGAATCTAACATGTATAGGTGAGTTAAGTGAGCGTCAAAACAGTCCTAATGGAGGACAACAGCAGAAGAAGTTGATATTTCCAACAATTTTAAATCCACCACCTGAATTTTATGAATTGAATGAGTATTATATGGCATTACAGAAATTGTTTCCTGAGGGTGTTGCTGTTTTAACTCAAAGACTCAAACAGATGAGTGGTCAGGCAGCTCAAGGTGGTGTTTCACATCCACAACTCATACAACAGCAACAACAGCAACAACAACAACAACAACAACAACAACAATTTTGGTGATGTGTTTCTACAAACTCTTATAAATAAGGTCATGTATTTCAGTTCATTTATATACGTTTCAACAATTTGTCCCAGTAATAAGAGAAATAACCAACTTGATTCAATCTATGAATTCTTCTATTTTGAAGTAAATAAATCATTTTATTCTCCTCTCGTTCTAAATATTCAATTTTCAATAAATATTCATAGAATTGATTAAAAGAAGCAGTTAATTCCTTCTCAATGACTTTCAATTCACCTTGTGTGTTATATGGATCCTCATATCTTTTAAAAGTCTCCAATAACTCAAATTGATAGTATTTAAACATCTTTATGATTAATTCATATTTAATGATTTGAATCTCTCTGATTTGTAATTTCATATAGATGTATTCACCATTCAATCTCTTAGAATCATCAACTGTATCAGCCACATGTTGCATCTCTTGATATTCTTGCTTTTTAACAATCGTTAAACATTTATTATATTCCTTAATTGAACATTGTAACAATTTTTCAATCTTTGCAATATCTTTAAAACTATTCTTTTCTAACTTGTTCAATACTTCTTGATTTCCTTCGAATTTATAATCCATGAAACTCTTGTAATAACTCTTATTGGAGCAGTTTAATGAAAGGATCTCGGGTCTCCAAAACAGTGATGTCTTTGATTGAATATCACTTGAATCACTAGCAGTTAAGATATTGTCCTTATATGAACCATCTTCTAATTTTTCAAAGATTGATGAAGATTTGATTGTCTTTTGTCCTGTTGTCAAGTATGAGCCGGATAATGGTGAGGTTGGTAGTGTATATTGAGATGATTTACTGTTGATTGTATTCATGGTTTTGGCTTTGTGTAACTTTTGATCTATATATTTTACACAAAAGTTGGAATAATTATAATTATGAAGATTGCGTGAACCTTTTTCTGTTTGTTTCGTAGAGTTTATTTGATGGGTGTTTAGTTTATGAAAGAAATTGAGAAGTTTTGAAAGTTTGGAGGAATTCAGCTTCTTTTATATAGTTGGTCTATTCTGTTTGATTTAATTAGAAACCACAAAAAACAGAAAACAGAAAAGTACAGAATATTATTTGAGCTGTTACTAAAAGAGACTTTACTTTATCATTCGTCTTAGGATGGCTCTAGTAGGACACTTTGTTTGAGAGAGAGAGAGAGAGTAACATCAGACAAATAATGAAGTATTTCATTACTTGAAACTTTCTCATACTAAATTTTTTAAACTAAAATTTATACACATGTCGTCGAATCATTCATAATACACTATATACAAAGATAAAATAACATCTATTCTAGGCTCTTAAACGCCCTTTCTAAAATTTGAACACAATTATAAACATCTTCAAACGAGTTATATAGTGGAATAGGAGCCAATCTAATAACATCTGGTCTTCTTTCATCACAGATAACACCATGTGAGTTCAAATATTGGTTGATTCTATCCATTAAACCTTCATTTTCAACTTTGCATTTAGGTGAGAAGAGTAATGATAATTGAGCACCTCTTTCCTCTTCGTTTTCAGGTGTTAAGATTGTGAATCTCAATTTATTAGCGTTTAATTCGTTTAAATCATTGGTGTAATATTTCAATGATGTTAGTAATTCCCATAGATAACCTGTTAATTTAATTGATTTCAATCTTAATTTGTCAATCCCACCTTTTGATTGGATTAAATCCAATGATGATTTTAATGCAACAACATCAATAACACTAGGATTTGATTGTCTGAACCCGAGTGCACCTTTGATTGGCTCAAAATGTTCCAACATTTGAAATCTCTTCATGGAGTTATTACCCCACCATCCTGCTAATCTTGGAAGGAAATCATTGTTCAAATCATGATGCTTTTCATGGATGAATATACTGGAAATACCACCTGGTCCTGAATTCAAATATTTATAAGAACACCAAGTTGCAAAATCAACACCCCATGAATGTAATTGTAATGGAACGTTTCCTGCTGCGTGGGCTAGGTCCCATCCACATAGGATTCCTCTATCTTGAGCGAATTTTGTAATTGTTTTAATGTCGAATAATTGACCTGTATAGTATTGGATTCCAGAAAATAAAACAATTGATAATTCATCTTTATTAGCCTCAATTGAGTCTAAGATATCCTGAGTCTTGAGATATGATTCACCTTTTCTTGGTGATAATTGAATCAAATGGTCTTCAACATTGGTGATATTTGAATTATACTTTTGTTTCAATTTAATCTGATTATAAAATGAATAATAATCTGAAGGAAACGCATTCTTTTCAAACAAGATCTTAGTTCTTTTCCCATCAGGTTGATAAAACGCAGTCAATAAAGCATTCAAATTACTAGTCAATGAACCCATCACTGCAATTTCTGAGTCCAATGCACCAACAACTGGTGCTAATAATGGAATCAAAGGCAAGTCAATATCAACCCATGAGGTCTTCCCATCCGTTGAGTTGGCACCGGGATGTCTGAAATGAGACTCAACACCACGAGCAGCCCATGCATCTAGTTCATCATTTATGTACGTTCTCGTCTGTTTAGGCATTAATCCCAAACTGTTCCCACATAGATAAATCACTGGTGTTTCTGGGTCTTTTGAAGTTGTGAGACCGAGTGATTTGAATGTTGGAATGTTGAATTCTTGTTGATACGTCTCGAACTGCTGATCGAGTTCGATGGACTTCTGACTCATCTCTTTATACAATTTATATAGATATATAGATGTATGTATTTATTTTATCATATATTCAACTAAACCAATCCAATCATCTCTAAATCGAGCTTTATCGCTGACATCCAGACACCAAATAGTAAACAAACAATAAAGAATATAGAGAAAGAACACACAATTCCACTCAATGATTCCCACCCAATCATGAGCTCCAGGAGTGTCACTTTCTACGTCTCCTCAGACCTCAACGTACAACTCAGAGTGAAGATTGCCTCACTCGAAGGAACACTCCCACTCTTTAAAGAATCAACAAAATTGATTGATCCATCATCATTAAAGAAATTATCCAACTATCAACTATATTCAGACCTGTTTGTTTCTGTAGTGGTGATGCATCAGAATAAACCATTGACCATCCCTGTCACTACTTCATACATCTCTTTCAGAAACTCGAGAAAATGGAACGAATGGTTGAATTTGCCTATAAATGTGAATCAATTACCATTGAATTCAATATTGAAAGTGATTGTGTGGGAATACCAAGGATCAATTGAGACTGTTTTTGGTGAAACTGAGTTATTACTCTTTAACAGTGATGACTGCTCTTTGAAACGGGGAAGACAGAAGTTGAAATTAAGATTATCAAATCATGAATATGAATATGAAGATAATGATAATGATAATGATAATGAAATGAATGAATTAGAGAAATTGATTAAAAAACATGAGAATGGTGATATTAATTCAGTTGATTGGTTAGACTCGCTAACTTTCAAGAAAATAGACAAGATCACTAAGAAACTCAATCCAAATAATGGATTTATTTTGTTTATTGATCTCCCACAATTTGATATTCCTGTTATCTTCAATGATTTCAAATATTCTAAACCTTTGGTGCCGACGTATAATCCACAAAACAACCTCATTGGCACTGACATTCAACCAAGGATCCATACTGGAAATCATTCGACTCTAAGGATCTATGATCCTGAACAATACGTTAGTGATCCAATTGAACATAAGTATCGAAAATTGGAGAGAAGTCATAAAGGTGGTCCATTTGATAGAGATATTAAACCGACTGCTAAGATAAGGGATGAATTGAATAAGATCTTGAATTATTCTTCAGTGCAAGAATTATCACAACATGAAAAGAATTTGATTTGGAAATTTAGATATTCTTTAATCAATAATAAGAAAGGTTTAAATAAATTATTGAAAAGTATCAATTTTAATGATGAGAATGAAAATAAAGAATGTTTGAAACTATTGAGAAAATGGGTAGAGATTGATATTGAAGATGCATTAGAGTTATTGGGACCATTTTTCCAAAATTTAACAGTTAGAACATTTGCAGTTGAAAGATTGAAAAGGGCAAATGATGATGAGATTGAATTATATTTACTACAATTAGTTCAGGCTTTGGATTATGAATCAACTCCAAAGAATAATGCTGTTGATTTTTCAATTGTAGAAATCAATGAACAGAGTATTTATTCAAATGAATTTGAAAGTACAAACTTGTCACCATTAGCTACATTTTTAATTGAAAGATCATTGTTGAATGAAAGATTAGGAAGTTTCTTATATTGGTACTTGAATGTTGCATCAAAGGATAAACCAGGTTCCATTTATGAAAAGATATTGAACTATTATATGAAAAATCTACAAAATTCAACATTACAAAAAGAAATTGAATTTGTTGATTCTTTAGTTCAATTATGTATAAAGATTAAAAACTTGAGGGATTCAACACCTAAAAAAATTGAATGTTTGAGGAACATATTGGAGAATAAATTCAAATCATTCAATCCAATTAAATTACCAATTGATCCATCAATTGAAATTTGTGGTTGTATCCCTTCTGAAAGTTCAGTTTTCAAAAGTTCTTTATCACCATTGAAAATCACTTTCAAAACAACAAATGGTGGAACGTATCCATTAATGTTCAAAGTTGGTGATGATTTAAGACAAGATCAATTAGTCATTCAAATAATCTTATTAATGAATCAGTTGTTAATGAATGAAAACGTTGATTTGAAATTATCACCATATAAGATCTTAGCAACTGGTCCCACAGAAGGTGCTATTCAATTTGTCCCTAATAGTACTTTAGACTCAGTATTAGCCGAATATCATGGAATCCTACCATATCTAAAGCATCATCATCCAGATCCATCAGAGGAATTAGGTGTTGAAAGTTGGGTAATGGATAATTTCGTTAGATCATGTGCAGGGTATTGTGTGATCACTTATATCTTAGGTGTTGGAGATCGTCATTTGGATAACTTGTTAATCTGTACAGATGGACATTTCTTACATGCTGATTTTGGGTATATATTAGGACAAGATCCCAAACCGTTCCCACCATTGATGAAATTACCACCACAGATAATTGAAGGATTCGGTGGTGCAGACTCAGTGAACTACAACAAATTTAGAAACTACTGTTTTGTCTCATACTCTATCCTTAGAAAGAATTCGAATTTGATCTTGAACTTGTTTGAATTGATGAGGAACTCAAGCATTCCTGACATTGCGTTGGATCCAGACAATGCTGTGATGAAAGTCAAGGAGAAGTTCTGCCTGGACATGAGCGAAGAAGAGGCCATCATCCACTTCCAGAACTTGATCAACGACTCTGTCTCTGCGTTGCTTCCGATGGTGATTGACCGTCTTCACTCATTGGCCCAATACTGGAGAGCCTAAGGTGGATTATGTAATCTTCTCAATTAATGAATCTTTATGTGCCAAAATTCTCTTGTTTTTGTTTTGTAGCACCAACAAGGTGAATAAACAGTGAACTTCCTATAAAATAGACTCAATGGCCACTTTGAAGGAGATGCTACCCACCTCTGAGTCTTTGGAGCGCTACGTTGACATACAGAACGTTCCTTTACTTCTAGCTTACCCAACGCTTTTACTAGCATCAAATTTCATATTCGATAAACAAAACAATATAGACTTGCCATTATACCATGTCCTACTGCTCAACATCATCTTGATCCCTTGGTTCTTGGGCAGTGTCTCAGCATTGGTTTACTCACTCATGACTGCTAATAAGGTGGTAAGGAAGAGAGAAATCGGAGTATGGAGTTCTAATAAGGTGTTGTTTGCTTGTATTGGTCTATTCACAGCAGCTTGGATTTTAGGATCAGTTAGAACCGTTATGTTGTCACTGGTGTTGATTATGAATGTTAATATACCCTTTGTGCTGATATCGTTGGCATTGGATAGTTTGTCTCTATATGTTAAGGATAAATTATATTTATTCAATTTTGAGCTATCAAAGTCTAATTTTTATGTGATATTATCAGCTTATGTTTTTTTATTCTTGATTAAAGACACTTTGAGAAACATGGATTTATTGATTGTGGATAACAATAAGATGACTGCCGGTATTTCGACTGTTTTGAGTATTATTGTGTTGATTTGGGAAATTCAAAAATTAAATATAAGTATGATTTTTGTTTCAATTGGTTGCATTTTCGTGTTGAATATTAGTAAATTGGACCTACAAAAGAATGAAGTTCAAAAAGGGTCAGTGACTATAATCAGTATAATTTCAATTCTATTAGAAATATTATCATTGAATTCAAATTTCACACAACATTATTTCTTAACTGTTTTAGAATTCCTCTTAATTGGATCTACTTTACTAATTGAAGTCGATGAAGATCTATTCGAGCAAACTCCAGACATAATTCAAGACAATGAAATAAATATCATTCAACAATTATACCTACATGAAGACACTAGAGCCATTTTTTCATTCTTATTACTAAACACTTCATTCATGTTTGTTCAATTCGTTTATTCATTCAGATCAAAATCTTTAGGTTTATTATCTGATTCATTACATATGGCATTGGATTGTACATCATTGGCATTAGGTTTAGTTGCAGGTGTATTAGCTAAAAGAAAACCAACTGAATCATTCCCATTTGGTTTAAATAAAATTGAAACTTTAGCAGGTTTCGCAAATGGTGTTTTATTAATTGGGATCGTGGCAGGTATTGTCATTGAAGGTATTGAAAGATTGATTAATCCAGTTTCATTAGAAAAAACAGGTGAATTATTAATAGTTTCATTCTTAGGGTTAATAGTTAACATTGTTGGTATTTTTGCATTTAATCATGGTGGTGAACATGGAGGACATTCACATGGTCATTCTCATGGTCATTCTCATTCACATGGTGGACATTCACACTCTGAAGGTTCAAATGAAAATATGCAAGGTATATTCTTACATATTTTAGCAGACACATTAGGATCAGCAGGTGTAGTTATCTCCACTTTATTAACATCATTTTTCCATTCTAATATATTTGATCCAATTTCATCATTATTCATTGCAGTGATGATTTTTTTCAGTGCAATTCCATTAATTAAATCATCAGCTTCTAATTTATTATTAAGTTTAGATGACGTTAAAGAAGAGAAATTTAGAGATATTCTATCACAAATTGCAACGACACCTGGTGTTGTTGGTTATACAACCCCAAGATTTTGGAATTCTTCCACTATCAAATCTTCAAATGATGTAAACGATCATGGTCATTCTCATTCAATTGAATTGAAAAAAACTCATGATCATGATCATGGTGGACATTCACATAATGAGAAAGAACACACTCATGAACATAATCATGAACATACACATACGAATGAAGATAAATGTGATATGATCAAGGAATTCAATATGGTTGGATTTATTCATATTCAATATTTAGAAGGAGAAAATTCAACAATTATTAAAAAAAGAGTTTCTAAAATTTTTGAAAATAATGAAATTAAGGCAATTATTCAAGTTGAAAATGAAAATTCAAATTGTTGGTGTAGATCATTGACATAATTTTATCAATGGTTAATTACGATAACATTTATAGAAACCTTTCATTAAAAATTAAACAATATATATATATATTATATGACATTCCTTGTAGACATATTCATCAATTCAAACACAATAGAGAAAATAATAAAGATTCATTATAAATCATGCTGTTGAAATACGACGAATCACTCTTCTATGACCTTCACCATTAACAACAATTCTATTCTCATTAACCAAAATATTTAAAACATCACCCATTTCTAAATTATCAACATTAATCTGTGATTGTTCATTGAAATTTCTAATGAATTCAGAATATATTATACTATCTTGAACGTTATCTTCAATATATGCAAGGACATTCTTAACTAAATCTTCCCTTAATCTTCTCTCTGCTGAAGATTGACCAGTTTGAACTAAATCTAAATCAATCTTACCAGTTATTGGATCAGTTGCATAGTCTTTAATAGCTGATTTAATCAATCTAACAGCTTCTTGAACATCCATTAATTCAACTTCTTCACTTAATCTCATCTTAGCATGTGCTTCTGATAATCTAATCATACTTTCTAATTGTCTTGTAGTTGCAGTTATTCTTCGTTGTGAACCTCTTGCATCATCACCTAATTTTCTCATTTCAACGTATGATTTAACTAATTCATCCTTAGCTTCATCTAATAGTTTTGGATGACAATTTTGTTTGGCATAACTTATGTATAATGTTAAAAAATCAACAGGTAAAATTTCAACAGATGAACCGTTATCTGGTGTGTCTTCAAGGTACATACTAGTTAAATGCTTAGCAAGGTATCTATCGGTCTTGTCATCGATTTTATCTAAGATCAAATAGACTAAATCAAATCTTGATAATAATGGAGGTGGTAAATCAATGTTTTTAGTAACTGGTAAATTTGGATCATATCTTGAATTAATTGGATTTGCAGATGCTAAGATTGAAGTTCTTGCATTCAAAGTGGTGATTATACCTGCTTTAGCAATTGAAATTGTTTGTTGTTCCATTGCTTCATGTAAAACAGATCTTGTTGCATCACTCATTTTATCAAATTCATCAATACAACAAACACCACCATCTGATAAGACTAAAGCACCAGATTCTAACACTAGTTGTTTCGTGTCTATATCCCTTGTGACATATGCTGTTAAACCAACTGCTGAAGAACCTTTCCCTGATGTGTAAATCCCTCTTGGTGCAATTTTATGAACGTATTGTAATAATTGAGATTTTGAAGTTGATGGATCACCACATAATAAGATATTAATATCACCTCTATATTTACCTCCTTTCTTGAAACTTTTAGAAGTACCACCGAATAGTTGTAATAATATACCTTTTTTAACATCATCTAATTCATAAATACTTGGAGCTAAAGATCTTGATAATAATTCATATACATCATATCTACCTGCAATTTCTTTAATCTTGAAAATATCTTCCTCTGTTATTTTTCTTATTTCTTCAACGTCTTGCTTTCTTGAAATCTCATTTTCAACGTTTAATGAAGTATCTATATTCATTCTCTTTTTATCCGTTTTCTTGATATGAACAACATCTAAATAAGTTTTATACAATTTTTTCAATGATCTTTGTCTTGAATTAACTCTAACTGGAGTTGATCTGAAAATACCAGTAGCTTCTATTCTATCACCAGGTCTAACACTATCTACTAGTTCATCATATACTGATAATGAAACAGAATGAGGAGTTTGACCATCAGGAACGTTATCTGGGGTTTCTTGGACTTTAATGATTTGTTTATCAGCAAAGGAACATCTATTATGGATGATAACCATTGAATTTGGTTGATTACATGCAGGTCTTGGACATGTTGTTGGTTCTTGAATAACACCTCTATCAATTTCAACTGTTGTTGTATGATCACAAACATTACATTTGAAAAAAGCAATTTTCATATCTGGAATAATTGCACTTAGTCTGATTATGATACCTTTGATACTAACTAATCTATCTATATCTTCAGGGTTTAATTCTCTCATATCTTTTTGACTTGCAACGTTATATGCTCTAACTTTATAAATTTTACCTTCGATTTCACTTATTTCAAAATCAAGATCCTTTTCAAGGACTAATGTTACCATTACGTCTTTAATAGTTTGATCCATGATTGGGATAACTTCTTGTGGATAATCTTGTAATTGATAATATAATTTTTTAGTTGCAGGAAATGCTAATAAATTTCTAGTATCTAAATTCAAATTCGTCGTACCTAGATTTCTCATCTCTTCCAGTTCATTAACATAATAGAATTCTTCATCAACGAATGGATCAGGTAATTCATTATCCAATTCTTTTCTAAATCTTGTTTTAAAACTCATAAGAAAATTTCTAAAATTTTGGGAAACTTCTTGAATACTAACATTGGTACCCCAAATGACTTTAACACCTTCTTCATTATCATCATCTATCCCAGTTGAAGAGACGACTAAATTTGATGACGGTATTGCAGAGTTTGGTTGTCTTGTATCTCTATTTCTTTCAGAGATCAATCTTCTTGCCCTATTGGGACTGTTTGTATCTGAATGGATATCACCTCTAACGTGTCTTAAATTTGCGTTTCTTCTATTTGAATTGATCTCTGATCTTAAATCAGAACCAAGATCTGATCTTTCTTGTCTTGCTCTTATATCTGAAGGTAAATTAGATGATGATGAATAATGTAAAGGTGATGAAACATCTGCACCATATCTCGTATTCTGTCTGACATCCGAGTTCAATCTTGAAGAGTTTTGGTTTGAAGAAGGGAAGAATAAAGGGGATGACATGTCTGCTGCTGCTACCGCTGCTGCACTTTGATGATTCGTTTCATTTGGAACAGCTGGTGATGATGGGGCATCATGATCGGAGGAAGGAGGGAAGAATAGAGGAGAAGAAACAATGGCTTGTTGCGATTGAGACTCTTCGTCGTCGTTCGTCTGGTCGTTGTTGTGGACTGGAGGAGACGACATTTTTTTTTTTTTGTGGGTTATGGAAGTAAAAAAGTAAACAAAAGTTTTTATTGATATTTAAATTTTTAATTTTTTCTTGATGGGAAAAAAAAACGCGTTTCATTAATATTCCAAATCGGGTAATTCTAGAGAGAGAGAGAGAGAGAAGTACGACAAACATCAATAAATCGTATATTAAATCACAGATTGAAGTTGTGACTAGACTGCACTCAATTGATTCAGCACATCTGCGTTGATCTCCCATTTTTTCTCCGTCGGTTTCGGGCCAATTCTTTTAGCAATCGATTTTAACGTGTTTTCAATCGTTAATTTTGTGTATTGTGGTAATTGTTTCTTTAATATTTCAACCATTGTTGGGATTGTATAGTCTTGTTTATCAACATGTGAGATGAATTTGAGTAGATCTTTTTTATCCACAATGACTGTTTTAGGTTTCTTATTTGTAGATGGAACTGTTGAAAGTTGTTGTAATGTTGGAGTCTCAGTTTTAGAAACTCCAATAGCTTTTTTCAAACTCCAATAATCTTTATCTGAATCAATTGGGAATTCTACATTCTTTTTCAATATTTCAATCTTGTATCTTTTTTCAACATCTGATTTCCAACTAACTTTGGGTATTAATGGGCCCGTGACAATTTTTTTATTCATATTAGTTGAATCTTGCTCTAAGAAATCATTGATATCTTCATCATCATCATCTTCGTCTTCTTCATCATCATCTACATCATCAATGTCTTCACCTTCACCTTCTTCATTCTCATCGACTTCATCATCAAAATCAAGAAAGATTGGTTCTTCATTCAAGTATGGATTTAATAATAATTCATGATTTATCTTATTGTTATAAGTTCCATGGTATGGTTTGAAATTCTCATAAAATTTAATGAATCTGAAAGTTAATGGTGTTGAATTCTGTAAATTATTATCATTTATGTATTGGGATGAATGGATTGGATCTCTGAATTGTAATGAAGGTTGGGATTTTAACCAGTTTAACGATTCTGAAGGATCAAATGTTGGTTTAACAGATAATGCAAAGCCTAATGTTAAATCTAATTGAGATTGTGAAATTTGTTGAATTGGAGGATTCTTTAGAATTGTACCATTTTTCAAATAAAATGGATGGAAAGTTTGTGAGAAATAATTTGATGTATTTAAATCGTTTTTAAGAGGTGATGAATCGATTTGTTTAATTGGAGAATTTTTCAAAGATGGTTTTGGTTTAAAGAAGTTTGAAATTTGAAGTTTTTGCTTTTGTTTTAATTTTGTTTCTTCTTCTTCCCTTTTCAATATTTCTAATCTCAATCTTTCTTCTTCTTTCTTCTCTTTTTCTTCAATTTTTCTCTTCTCTTTTTCGAGTTTCTCTTCAAGTTTCCTCTTTTCTTTCAATTCCTTTTCTTCGATTCTTTTCTTCTCTTTTAGTGCTTTTTCTAATTTTAATTGTTCTTTCTTCAATTCAGATTCTTTCTTAATTCGCAGTCTTTCTTCTTCTCTTTTCTTTCTCTCAATTTCCCTTTCTTCTTTCTTTGTCATCTTTGAACTTTTCTTCTCTTCTTTCATAGCATTAAAAGCTTCGTTAGAGACTATTTCAATATCACTACTATCATCTTCTTGTTTATCACCATTTGAGTCATCACTCGAAATCTCAATTATATTCTCTACTGAATCATCACCAACATCAGGAGCAATGATCTCAACTTCTTCTACTCTTTGAGTCGAGCTGATCATTGACAGAACGTCATTACGAGCCATGATCTGTGGGTGTCCCTGAAGAATCGATGGAGTCTTTAATTATTTGAATAAAACTCGCGTCGCAGCATTAAATGAAAATATATTTTATATGTATTTTACGTAATATAATATGAAGATAGTGATATTGAGATGGAAAGCGAAGGATTTCACAGTCACGGAGCGATGGTCTCGACGCAGATTCAGTCACGCTTGGAAGAGATTGATCAGGAGGAAGAAATGAGGAAAAACAGTGCGATTTCTAGCAGATTCTCACACTTTGTTAATCCTCAACATTCATCAATGGGTATTAATGAGAAGAAGAAGAAGAAGAAGAAGAAGAAGCCAATGGTGAGGAAGAAACCAAAGAAGAAGAAAATGTCAGTGACGGATCTCATGGTGAGGAAGATTAGTGGCAAGCCAGGGAAGTTTAGAAGGAGTGACGGTGATGATGAATGTGATAGTAATAACAATGATGGGGATTTGTATAATGTTATAAGTGAGGAGGATTGGAGAAGGGTTGATTACAGGTTTCTGACTTATAAAGAGAGTAGTAATGATAATGATAATGATAATGATAATGATAATGATGATGGTAATGATAATAACAAAAGTCTATGGGCTTTATCCAACACAATAGATGAACAGATCAAATTACTTTACACAAATGATAGATCAAATCGAATTCATCCAACGCATGAACTTGAACCATTCATCACGCTTTCACAACTGATGAGAAACACTGAAGAAGAAGAAGAAGAAGAAGAAGAAGAAGTGATTAATGTTGATTGTTCTTCTGATGTAGATGGGACTCAACTAGTCTATAACAGCTCACAGACACCATTGGAGATCGTTTCTGATTCTGAGGAAGAGTGTGAGCTGATTAGAGTGGATTTAGCCAGTGTTAGAAGAAGAAGAAGTACGAATGTTTTAATCAGAGGAAACGAATTGAGGTTAAATTCTGAATGTTTGAGAAATTTGCGGTTGATTCGAATGAAACAAATTGAGGAAATTGTGTGTGACTCAGAAGATGAAGAAAGTGATTTGTATTTGTTGCAGATTAGGTAAATTATAATGATTTTAGTATATATATATATTATATTATAGTAGTAATAGTAATAGTAATAGTAATAGTAAACAAATAAAAAAAAAACATCAACAAAACAATTACAAAAACCACCAAAATGTCAGACTCTTCGATCCTCGCAGACTGTGTTTCTTCACTCGAGAGATCCAACCAACTCCTACAGAACTCTCTGAATCAACTCACTTCAATCACTCCTGAATTCGAACGAATTCCCAAAGTGTTGAAATCAAAGAAAGTGTTTGCCATAGTACCTGAATTCGAAATAAACGAAGCAAGGACTCAAATAGGAAACAGCATTCAACCAAGATTGACCAAACTGATGACTAGCATCAAAGAGAGAATCAAGAAGTTGGATAAACAGGTTAATGTCTCAAATTTGAAGATTAGATCAATGTCAGCTAACAGTATAAATAATCAAAATGGTTCAATTTGTCAAGATCCTGCTAAATTAGATCGTTTAAGACGGTTAAGACAGAAGAAAGAATCACTTAGAATTAAACTAGCTGCACGTAAAATGCAAAGAAGAAGGGAGGAGCAATGATGTTTATTTTATTAATTTTTTATATCATTTATATCATACTTATGTTCAAATTCTTATACATTTTAGACACCTGATGTTCCAAATACTTGACTTTCGTAGAGACACTCAGCAGATTAGGGTCTTGACAATGGACTAAACTTTTATCCATCTCAATAACAACAATATCATGAAACGTGACACCTCTTGTTAAATAATCAGAAACTCCAAACTTATTCAATCCTAAAGCATGTTTGAAACTTGAAGTTGTATTGTTATATCTCTCTATGATTTGATTCATTGTGATCTTATGATGTTTCAAATCATCTTTTAATCCATCAATTAAACTCTTCCCACTATCGTTATAATTAACTTTATTCCATGGTTCTTGTGTGATTTTATATAATGACTTACACTCAATTGATAGTTCTCCATTCAAAAGGAAGAAATCAATCGTTAGTTTATCCTGATAATGGTCTAAATTATGATTATTGCAATTGAAGAGCTGTGATAAATTGATTGAATTTTTAGGAAATAATAACGATTCATTTGGTTTATTCAGCACTTGATTACATTTAATTAACAGTTGTAAGATCTCATCCATCTTCTCATGATAAACTTCTATCTTAATATCCCTTTTATTGTCTAAATCATGCTGTAAATAAACGATTTGTTGGATTAAAACCTCTAATAGATCTAATAAATTCTGTAATTGCGGTAACACCATCTTATCTTTCAATTGCAAAGATATTTTCTTTCCCAATGACGGCAGGTCTAACATTATTTGTAAATCAGTGATATCTAACCCTGATCTTGTTAATACTCCCTTGACGTGCTCTGTTCTTGATGAAGTTATTGGTAGTTTGATAAGGGTCTTTGACGTAAGCAAATCAGAGGAGAGAAGCAACGTGTCGAGCAACTGTGGCAGCTGAGGTTTGATGATTGTCTCAATGAGCCATTCTTGTTCTTTCCGTTTGGTTTCTATCTCGTT
The DNA here is from genome assembly GCA_003707195.2 of Phaffomyces antillensis. NCBI lineage: Eukaryota > Fungi > Ascomycota > Saccharomycetes > Phaffomycetales > Phaffomycetaceae > Phaffomyces > Phaffomyces antillensis. Next base: position 23,113 of record PPNI02000076.1, read on the forward strand.
CGAAGTCATGATGGGTGATTGATTATAAGAACTAATTATTTTCCCTATTATAATGAAAAAAAAAAAGCACCAACCATTTAAATCAGCTATTAATTAAATTGAAAAAGCCATCATCAACGCTTATAATGCTTTCTACTGGAAGAACTCACATCCAAGGGACCATTCCTGTACAGAGAAGAAACTTCATCTTTCCAACTCTTTACGCCCTAACAAACTCCAATTTCGTCAAGGAGATTAAAATGGCTGATGAGTTTGCAAATCCATCACCATCACCACAACCATCACCACCATCAATCAAACAATCTCCAAATCCAAATCCAAACCATGCACCAAACACAATCGATATCTCCACCACAGAACGTGCCATTCTGCTCGTGACTTCAGGCATTCAGGCATTTCTACATCCTGAAATTGGTCGTAACATCAACAATTTCGGTGAGGCATCATCTTTTGAATTCATCTTGAAACAACTAAGAGATGAAATGCTACAAAATAAAGATGGTAGATATTTGCTACGTCATCAACCTCTTCTAAACAACGAGACTTTACCACGGTCTAAATTATCCAAATTGCCTGAAAATTCACTCGGTTATAAATATCATAAATTTACAATGGATGGAGATGAGAGAGCACCTGTTAGATTCATCGTTGATAAGGAATTAAACTACGTTTTCACGAGATATAGACAGATCCATGACATCGTGCACATCTTAACTGAGTCTAAGATCGATTTGGCAGGTGAATTGCCAGTAAAGGCCTTCGAATTCGGAAATACTGGTTTACCAATGACTGGATTAGCATGTTTCGCATATTTCAAATTAAGTCCAAAGAGGAAACGAAAAGTGAAGATGTTGGACAGTTATATGAATGGATTGGCTGTGAATGCGTTGGTTAGTGTAAGATGGGAGGAATTAATGAATGAGGATGTCGATGAATTGAGAAGACGTTTTGGAATTCATCATTAGTCTTGAGTTATTGTGTAAATAAAGTAAGTTTATATATATAGTATTTGGATGGATGGATGTGTAATTTATGAGGTGATGGATGTCATGTCAACTATTGGGAAACTCTTCTAACCAATTATCAAACCAGTCTAAATTTCCCTGAATAAACCCATCTTGATCAAAAAAATCAACTAATTCACAATCATCAACATCATGACTCTCTTCACGATTTGAAAATTGATAATAACTAGATCTATTTAATTCATTAGATCCGTAATTTATCCCTATATCTTTCAAAATCTCTGAAGTTTTAACAGATTTCAAAAAACAGATATGATTTAATAATTTTAAAGTCCATGTGCATTCACTTGCCATTTTAGCATTTCTTTCAAGTTTATTCAATAATATCATACTTTTCTTTAGATTTGATTTGAATTCTTTTACAAAAAATCCACCATTGATTAAACCAATACTTATTATTCCAATGTTGAATAAAATACTTAAATTCATATACCATGGCACATTTAAACAATTTGAATTATAAATATCATCAAAGATCATTAATGCATTATTTGAATTTTCTAATAATATTTCAAATGATTTGGATTTATCTATAAACATCTTTTTTTCAAGGTTTAATATATCATAAATAGTTCTATTATAAACTGATAAAATTATGTCATGATATGTTAAATATACTTGATAAATCAATAATTTATCGAATTTGTTTTCTTTAATACTCTTATCAAACCAATTTTTAACAAACAATAAATTATTATGAATCTCTTCTAAGATTAAATCATCATTTTGTTGAAATGTTAAAGATAATAAATCTCCTGAATACTTGGAAAGATAAATCATCACTAATGCCGGTTTCTCAAGCCAATCATCATATTCATCATGGTCATCCTTGAATTTATCCAAATTGGGTATAACCCTCGTTATAGTCTCCTCTCTTAATTCAACTAAATCACCATGTTGAAATGAAAATAATCTATCCCATGTATAAACTAACCAAAATATTCTCTCCGCTTTTAAAGATTCATAATTTCCCTTGATACTATTATGATAATTTAATGCCATTCCTTTACACATTCTAATAGCGGAACCTAATGCTGTAAATGATGAATTTTGTCGATGTGAAGTTCTTAGATAAAAAGTGATTAAGATCCATGATTGAATCAATTCAAATGATTGCCATTCAAATGTCAATGATACCACTGTATCATATGCATTATTGAAAAATTCTTCTTCAAGGTATGGTTTGAATTTCTGTTTAATTATTAGTGGTGTATCTGGATGTGATTCAGCATATCTTATTGAAATTGCAAGGATTAGGTATAGTACACAAGAGAACAATCTTGATGATCTTAATGAATTTGATGAATCTATTCCAATCAGATAATTATTGAATTGAATTCTGAAGACTCTTTGGTGAATTATTGAAAATAATGGATTTAATTTAATGAAATAGAAATCTAATAACCAATTGACTAATTCTAAATCGTCAACATCATTCAAATCAATCAATTCTTTGAAAATTGGTAAGGCCCTGGTTTTAAGATAATGCCCACCAGACATATTCCAACCATATTGTTGTGTTCTTGGAATTGGTATCTTACTTCCATCTTCCTCATCTAAAAATTTCAACATTGATTGGGCTATTGCTTTAGGAAGAGTTGCATGATACCTTGTTGTTATTCCAGTTCTTGAATCAGATATATTATAATGATTGTTATTGAAAATATCTTTCTGTTCAGTTTCTGATTTGTCTTCAAGTTGTTTCAATCTTGATTCTAACTGTTTGATGTATTTAGCTTGTGAAATGATAGTGGTTGATGGAGCTCTTTGATAACATTCAATGTTTCTTTGTTTACAATTAGAGCAAGGTGATTGATTATCACATCTGATTTTCCTTCTTTTACAAGAAGAGCATGCGATCTTAACTCTGTTGGTATTCATTATTTTTGATATGTATTTTAACTCGTCAGTTATATACTCATCTAGTTGTATTATCAAATATTATTGTTTAATTCAATATTTTATTATTACTAAAGATGTGACACATTTTTTTTTTTAGTCAACGGCCCACAATTCCGTCTTCCGCGGAGGTATAAATTAATACTAATAAATGAAAGCTATGTTCATGCTTAAAGTGATTTGGGGGTGTCAGCCAGTGAATAATCATGCTAGAGGATGGTAGTGTGTATAAATACTGACGCAATTTTCCCAATTTATATATTGTCAATATATTGTATAATTTTATTCAAGAGATACAACATGAAAGACAAAGAAAACTCACCAAATGTTCATGAATTTGATACACATGAATTTCCAGAAGGAGGTAATGGCTGGCTAGTTGTGATTGCAGGATGGCTAGCAATGTGTTCTGTGTTTGGAATGGTTAATAGTTTCGGTATCTATCAAACTTACTATCAAACCATCTTATTTCCAAATGAAGATCCATTCAAGATCTCATTGGTTGGTGCATTACAACCTTTTTGTATCTATATTTTCTCAATCCCAACAGTTTATTTATTACACTCTCTTGGAGCAAGAGTCACAATGGCTATTGGTGGTATTATCCAAATATTCAGTTTCATGATGCTTTCACTTACAAATGAATTATGGCAATTATTTTTAACTCAAGGTATATTATTTGGATTAGGTTCAGCAATGGTTTATCTTTGTGCTGTGACTATCACATTTCAATGGTTTAAATTAAAGAGGGCTATTGCAATGGGGATCGTCTCTTCTGGGTCAAGTGTAGGTGGTGTTTTCTGGCCAGTTGCAGTTAAGAGATTGATTAGTGATGTTGGGATAAATTGGACAAATAGAATCATTGGATTTATATACATGCCAATGGTATTCTTAATGGTTTGTTTCACCATCTCTAGATTAGAACTAAAAATGACAAAACTCTTTGCTATTGAAATTTTAAAAGATTGGAAATTTTTATTACTTTGTTTAAGTTTCCTATTATCTAACCTTGGATTATTTCCAGGATTATTCTTTATTGATCTATATGGTAATAAATTATCTTTAAAATTAGGTCATGAATTGTTCGATTCAACATACTATGTGTCAATTTTAAACGCAATGAGTTTATTAGGTCGTATAATTCCTGGTTTCATATCACAAAAATATGGTCAAACAAACGTTTTAATCCCATTACTTTTACTCTCAGGTATAACACCATTAGCAATGTGGTTACCATCATCTGATTCAAATGCATTGTTCTTAATATTTGTTATAGTTTGGGGTTTCACTTCAGGAACAATGGTTTCTTTATATCCTGCTTTATTGCCTCAATTATTCGGTATTAAAGATAATCAAACAAGAATGGGATTATATTTCGCAATTGGTGGTGGATTAGGTTCATTATTTGGACCGATGATTGGAGGGAGTTTCATTCCATATGGTGATGTTGGATTGAAAGGGTTTAATAAAGCTATTATATTTATTGGTGTCATGATATTGGCGGGCACATTTGTGTTAATTGGTGTTAGATTCATCTTTGTCAGGAATATTAAAGGTAGAATTTGATCAATTGTTTAAATGGGAATATACTTTTGAATTGGAAAGTGGTGTATAGTGTAATGGAACTTTCTATTACAGATTTATTTACACAATGTTTTCTGACTCAATTATATCATGTATTGGAAATTAAAAGGAATTTATTAATTAAAATAAATGACACTATTTAACACTAAATACAGGTAAGAATGAAACAATGTTATTGGATTTGAGTATGGATATTGAGATTTAAGTCAAAGACCCTAAACGTAAAGTTTGTAAGCTTATGACATTTATTAGAGTCGTCAATGCTCCACTCAAAATTTCACCAATATAGCAGTGTTGATGTTTCAGAGTAAGTTAGTGGTGTGATCTTTGATGTCTCAGCTTACGTTAGCGGTACGATTTGTGGTGCTTGTTATCGATAAGCATTGTGGTATTGAATAACCTATACAATATAATTTGGGATAACTACCCTCTATATTCTAAATTCTAGAGTAACATAATGTTTCAGTATATGTGAGTAGCTTCCTAACTCTTCCGCTATTCACAAAATCATACCACAAATTACACTACAAATCACACCACAAATCGTACTACTAACGTATCAAATTTGAAGTCGGAGATGAAGTTTTTGTTGAAACTACATTACTAAATAAGACGGAAGATGTACAAAACAAAAAACTTCCTCGTTCATTACAACACAAGTATGCTGGTACTTACAAGATTTTTGCTAAAAACAATCCTGTCAATAAAAGTTATCGAACTCCCACCATCAGCTAAACGTTCTCAACTCAAACTGAAGAAACTAATCACAGATTCTTATTCAGGTCCAATTCAAAAAATACAAAGACCGTTCCATGGAAATCGAAATCTTAAAAATTTTAGCACATAAGAAAGCTAAAGAATTTGAAATTGAAGTTGAATTTCTCGATAAGGACACACAATGTATTCAAAAATCAAAATTAAGATCTGTTCACATTACGATGAAATTACACTTTAATTCATTGGAACCTCAAGTTTATTATACATGCTACTAGAATATTCTAATCATGTATTTCCAGAACATTCTATTATTACAATGAAGCTGTAACTAGACGTCTATATAAGGACTTCTAGTCGTCCACAAATTATATACTTTATTTTACAGAAAAAACTAATTGATAAAATTTATAAATCGGAATCAACTCCGTTTTGTTAGTAAATTAATATAAGACACTTTTAAGTGTCCCGTTATATAAACCTCATTATGAGCTAGCTCAAATTTAACGTACACGGGATCATCAAGTCATGGCATGATTAAGCTAGTAGTAATAATGTACAACTAGTACATGGTCACGACGGTAATCCGACGGTAGTGAATTTCAAAAATATTTGGCAAAGACCAAAGTTCTTGTAAGTGAAAGTAATTGTGTCGAGAACCTATATTAATATACTATATTGTTATTAACTATCAATTATATTCTATATTGATGATACACTACTAGTACTGCGTCTATATATAATTGTATGCTGCACACCTGTAAATTAATAGATTTTCTCTATTGTTATTAATAACCGTTAATATCTGACTAGTTGCAAACATTTGAAAAAGTTTGTGTACTGCAACAACTAGCTGATATTCATTCGTTTTGGGATACTAGTTTAAAGTCTTTTTTCTTCATTCGATCTAACATGCTTTTATGTGAAATCTTGCTAAATTTACATTGTACTAAAAAGATAACGTCGTAATAGAATACTATGCACATGAAATGAAATTTCAGCATTATAAACGAATACAGTAAAATTTCTCTGGAGAGATTTGAATATTCAACAATGTTTCGCTTCCATACACTCTTGAGTCTTCCTGAAACCAATCAATCATCATGAATGAGACACTGGATAAGTTCTTGATATATTTACAAGTTCCATATGGTGAAAGAGAAACAATCTCAGTTCTTAAAAACCCAGATCTTCAACCAATCCCTCCTAAACAAAGAACATGGGGATTTTTATCTAATTTCGCATATTGGGGGATAATCTCTTTCAGTATGGGGACATGGATCAGTGCAAGCAGCACTTTATCTCTAGGATTAAGCATTGGTGAAATCTTAACGGGTTATATCATTGGCGATGTTTTAACAATTCTGTTAACTTTAGCTAATTCAGCACCTGGTATTGATTGGCATGTCGGTTATACTTTATGTCAAAGGGTTTCATTTGGAATGTATGGATCAGGGTTAGGGATCTTGATTAGAGTCTTGTTAAGTGTTGTTAATTATGGCTCCAATGCTTGGTTAGGTGGTTTGAGTGTTAGTTTACTACTAAGTTGTTGGTCAATCTCATATAGAGATATGCCAAATACTTTAAGTCATAGTGTTTCAATGAATACGAAAGATTTCGTTGGATTTATTATATTTCAAATCATTTGTGGTTTTTGTTATTTAGTTAAACCATTCAGAATGAATAAACCTTTAATTATTTCATGTTTTTGTTCTTTTTTTGCAATGTTAGGCATGGTTATCTATTTAATCAATAAAGCTGATGGATATGGGGATCTATTTCAATTGAAATCACAAAGACATGGATCTGAGAAGAATTGGACTATTATCTATGTAATTACTCTTTGGTTTAGTGCCGTGAGTCCAGGTACTTGTTCTCAATCTGATTTTTCAAGATTTGCCTCATCTAGATTAAAATTATGGTTTGGTACTATTATTGCATTATTAATACCAACTACCATAATTCCATTATTTGGTATTATTGGTGCTTCATGCTCTCAGAAACTGTATGGATCTGAGATGTGGTTACCTACTGATATTGTTCAATTATGGCTTTTACAAAATTATGACGGTAAGACAAGATGTGCAGGGACTTTCATCGCTTTATCGTTTTTATTCAGTCAAATTTGCTTGAATGTTGTGACTTGTGGATTTGCTGGTGGGATGGATCTTTCAGGTATCTTACCAAAATATATCAATATTAGAAGAGGTTCAATATTAACTGCATTTTTATCATTTGCTGTCCAACCTTGGAATTTTTATAATTCATCAAGTACATTCTTAACTGTGCTTAGTTCATTTGGAGTGATCACAACACCAATAATATCGATTATAATATGTGATTATTTCATAATTAGAAAACAAAAATATGCAATCTCACAATTTTTTGAATTATATGGAGATTATCATTATACTTATGGTATTAATTTCAGAGCAATGTTCGCATTTATAGCCGGTGTTGCACCTGGCTTACCAGGGATGATTTGGCAAGTTCATCCTGACTATTTCACCAATCGTGGGATTATTAATTTCTACTATGGTGATTCTTTTTTCTCATTCTTGATAAGTTTCTTCACTTATTGGTTATTATGCCTTATTTGGCCCATTAAAATCACGATTATGAGTGATGAAGTCGATTATTTCGATGCGTTTACAGAGAAGGAAAGAATCAAGTACAATATGACTGAAATCGTTGAAAGACATGAAGTTGATGTGGTTGATACAAAGAGTAAAAATGTATAAAGACATCTTCTTATATCTATCCGATCCGATAAATAGAAAACTAAATAAATAAAAATTATTTGTATTTACCTTCATCCTAATCGTTACCTCAAATATAAGATGGAAGGGATCTACCCTGAAGACGGAGTCAATCTAAGGAAACCAACAACGCGAGTTGCTCAGGCTCAATTAGTGATCGCTACAACTTTAGGACTTATCGCATTCTTCTCATTTTGCGTGTTAAGAACCACCTGGTTTAAACTCTATGCTTCAAGATACAATAGAAGGAAGGGACTACCGTCATTGCCCAAGAAATCATTCTTTGGCTGGATACCCGTGCTTGTTAAGATTAATGAGAATGATCTAGTTAATCATGCAGGGTTAGATGCGGTTGTATTTCTAGCATTCTTTAAAATGGCAATCAAATTATTGTCTTTAATGGCTATTATGTCAATTTTTATACTATCACCAATAAGATACCATTTCACAGGTAGTATAGACCATGGGGACAATGATGATAATGATAATAATAATAATAATAATAACGGCACAACAGCTCATCAAATGACAAAATTGTTCATAAGAAGTTACTCTACTTTGAAAAAACATCATGATGATGCTAATTCACCAGTTCAATATCAACCTTATTTATGGATGTACGTTGTTTTCACTTATGTCTTTACATTACTGACCTTGAATATGGCATTAAGACAAACGAAACACGTTGTTAATATTAGACAAAAGCATTTAGGTCATCAAAATTCAATCACTGATAGAACAATTAGATTAAGTGGCATACCACCAGAATTAAGAGATGAAAAAGTCTTGAAGAATCATATTGAAGGCTTGAATATTGGGAAAGTCGCTTCAATTACCATTTGTAGAGAATGGGGCCAATTGAATAAACTATATAAAAGAAGAAAATCAGTATTAGACAAACTGGAAGATAAATGGGCAGAATATTTAGGTCCTTTATCATTCAGCAATAAGAAACAAAACCTACCGGTGAATCCAAGAATCAGAGAATCTTTCAGGTTACAAAGAAGTCCAATTCAAAGACCTTATCAAGATAATCCAGACACAACAGATATTGAAGATGAAGATGAAGATGAAGATATTGAAGAAAATTTATTAGATAGTAACATTGATGATCTTCAAGATGATTATAGAAGTATACATGAGTATGCTAGAAGACATGGTGGTGTTGCATTAAGTGATCAACCATATGAACACGTTCGACCAACCTTAAAGACTGGATTCTTAGGATTAATTGGACATGAAGTTGATGCAATTGATTATTATACAAATCAATTAGACGTTGTTGATCAAGAAATTTTAAGAGCAAGAGATAAACACTATCCTGCTACTCCTACTGCATTCATTACAATGGAATCTGTCGCAAGTGCTCAAATGGCAGCTCAAGCTGTTTTAGATCCAAAAGTTCATCATTTGATAACAAGATTAGCTCCTGCTCCTCATGATATTATTTGGGACAATATTGTCCTGTCAAGAAAGGAGAGATTGTTTAAAGTGTATACAGTCACTTTAGTGATTGGTATCTTATCAGTTTCTTTAATTGCACCAGTTGGTTATTTGGCAACATTATTGAATCCTAAAATAATCAGAAAATTTTGGCCAAGTTTAGGCGATTTCTTAGAAAAGAATGAATGGGCAAGAAATACAGTTTCTGGTTTGTTACCAACTTATTTATTTACAATTTTAAATTTTGCTATTCCATTTCTTTATGTTTGGCTATCTTCAAAGCAAGGTTTTATATCTCATGGAGATGAAGAATTATCAGCAGTCTCTAAAAACTTCTTTTATATTTTTGTCAATTTGTTTTTAGTCTTCACCACTGCAGGTACTGCATCTAATTATTGGGGATTCATAAGTGATACAACTAAACTAGCCTATCAACTAGCCCAATCGTTGAATGAATTATCATTATTTTATGTTGATTTGATTATTTTACAAGGAATTGGTATGTTCCCTTTCAAATTATTACTATTTGGATCAGTTTTAAGATTTCCATTCTTCAAAGCAGGTTGTAAAACTCCAAGGGATTATAGAGAATTATACAAACCACCAGTTTTCAACTTTGGATTACATTTACCACAACCAATTTTAATTTTAATCATCACTATTATTTATAGTGCATTCTCATCTAAGATTTTGATATCTGGACTAGCCTATTTTATCATTGGTTACTACGTCTATAAATATCAACTAATGTATTCAATGGTTCATCCACCACATTCAACAGGTAAAGTTTGGCCAATTGTTTTTAGAAGAATCATTGTTGGATTATTACTGTTCCAATTAACAATGGCAGGTAGTTTAGCTACATATCAAGAAGGATATATACTAGCAATGGTTTTAATTCCATTACCATTAATAACTTTGGCAGTTTTATGGAATTTTGAAAAACATTATATCCCATTGTCTAATTTTATTGCATTAAGAGCCATCAAGGAAGATGAACATGATTCAGCTGAGTTCATTGATCATGAAGATATGATCGGTGAAGGTCTTTTATCAATCCATTCAAATGAATCAAACAGTTATGATAGAAGATCTAAATCTAAAACTCTTGATGAAACGAGAGAAAAAGATCAAACTTATGAGTATCCTTATTTAATTGAACCCTTAGATGGACCATGGATTTCAATTGAAGGAGATGAAGTCGTTGTCGCTAATAGTGAAGGTACAGTAAGAAAGAAGGTCAATTTACTGGAATGGGAATGAGTATTGTTTATGACTAGATAGGTATTTTTGTTTTTTTTTTTAAAAATGGAGGTATATATATGATGTGATGCGTTTTAATTGATGATTTGTGTAGTATTGTATCATTATTCATTAAGTTTCATTGAGTGCGTAAAAATTGTGTGAAGTTTCAAGTCATAAAATATGATTTAATTGCATTCATCTGTGAAATTAAACGAATATATTCAGCATTTGCAAAAGTTCCAGCATTA
>PPNI02000077.1:0-33690 GCA_003707195.2 Phaffomyces antillensis
CCTCTCCCCCAGTACCCACTAATCACTCAGTACCCTCTACTCCCCCAGTACCCACTAACCGCACAGTACTCTCTACTCCACGACTCAGTAGCATGATACTGGTAATCCCTTTGTCCCCTCTAATCCACGACCCCGTTGCACAGCACTGTCGCACCGTTCTGTACCTTCTATTCCAAAGTTCTGTTGAACGGTTTTGTTGAGCTTTTTTCTCTTCTTTCCATTCTACTCCACGATTCTTTCCCTAGTGCCTCTTCTGCTCCACGACTCTGTTCCTCTGTCCCTTCTGCTCCACTCTTCCGCTTCATGGTTCTGTTCTACTTATATAATACATTCTATCCACAATTTTTCCTTGTTCACTTTTGAAATTTATAATTTCTACCACTTTTTTGAAACCACAAAACCACTTTATAAATATGCGTCTAACCACAATTTTATTTTTTAATGTATACACCCAAACGGTATACCAAAACCATACATTAACAGACAAAAATTGTGTCCAATCGAGTTGAAGCTTGTTCTGTTCGATTTATTTCCGATGATTTAGTAAGAAAAGGTGTTAGGATCAGTAGAATATATCACATTTTCAGGTATTAGCCCAACTTCAATTATTCATATTCAAACTATCTTCCCATTACTGCCCAAATTAGTTAGAAATTTGGTCTGATCGACAATACCAGAAGCCTTTCTGGCAGAAACTTTGCATGAAGTGATTAGCCACTGTGTAATTATAGCTTTTCTAAAGCACAGAGAAGCACTTTAAAAAGCTCTATTGAATTGGAACCTAATGTAAGAATCTGAGAATTGTGGAAGATGTTGTAAAGGGCCCCCTCTTAGCTTTTCATCAGGTAAAATTTCCAAATTTTGAAAGTCGAGTCAGGTACCACAAAAATGATGAAAAGTCTTAAATTTTGACTAATAAAATTGGTCAATTAACATGGGGCGCACTGGTAACATCAAAACAGCAAAATTCTGACATAAATTTTGTTCATGTAGGCGACTCTTTTCTTTTTCTCACTTCAGATTAAGTGTTTTGATGTTGAACTTTTACAACTTGACTAGATGTTACAGAGATATGATTATGGTTTACCCACACTTGCAGTAATGTCAGATCCAGCATATATTTTTGTAACGCTCGAGATACCTTGATTTTCGAGCATCATTATTATTAAATGCTGTGAATGGTGTGTTGAAAACTTCTACAAAGCAGATGTAACAGAAGCCTTAGGGGCACAGTACTGAAAAAAGTAACGATATATATATATATATATATAGATAGATAGATAGATATATGCATTGTGATTGTGAATTTCAAGATCTTTTGAGTTTTAGTTTGTAACTAACAACTTCGAATTCTTTAGTCTTAACATCAAAGTAAACACCATCATCTTCATCTTCATTCTCATCATTAAGAACACGATTTATCACAATAGATTCAATTTCATCTTCTAATAGATTAACCTTAGTAACATCGATAAGTTTCAAACCATATGGGATATTATTGATTTTTAATTTCCCATTACCAAATCCTCCTAAACTTTCATAAATTCTAACAATAACATTAACTTCAGCCTTTGATCCCTCTTCATTATCATCATCATCATGCACTTGAACATGGCTTAATTTAACATCACAGTAATCATCTTCTTTGCGTTTCAAATTACTCAAGATTAAATTATCACCAAAACTTTCCAATTGAATACTTTTGAAAATCTCAAATCCATAAATATCATCATCATTGATAATAACTATATCTTGATTAGAGCTATCATTTTCAGATTCACTAACTATTGTGTGTTTATCAGTTCCTTTAGTTACTCTAGGTATCATTAACTGATTAAATTCATATCCTGCCCTAACTGTTTCAATGCCTAAATTACCAACATGACCCAAGATCCCGAACTTGAACTTATGGATTCCCTTATCTGAATCTGCATCTGGTTCTCTTGGACCTCGTAATAAAGATAATGTTATAACGTTACCTGTTATTGATCCACCATATTTACAATCATTTAATATTGAAACACCATGATTGAAATTACTTAAATCCATGAATCTATGATGGACTGATTCAAATTTAGCAATATCCCAAGTTGTGTTATTATGAGTTGGTCTTGAAGTAAAACCAAACTGAGTTTCATGAGATGCCATCATTGAATTTACTGAAGTTGGAAACTGGACTTTTAGAAATTTTCTAGATTCATTCCAATTAACATTACAAGAAAATGATATAGTTGAGGAATCATCAATTGAATCTAGTGCATCCACTGAAACTATTGTTCGAATTGTGGAAGATTCTGATATTTTTTGTTCTAAAAGGATTGAAGCTCTCAATGGTCCATTTTCATTAATTTTGGGGTCATGATCGGATTTCAATGGTGTTATTTCATCAAGTGAATAAATTTCCGTATCCCAAGCTTGCCAATTTAATGGTGTATCTTTCAATAAAATGAATTGAATTCCAGCTTTTGATTGATCTAATAATTCAAATTTGGAAAAATGATCATAGATTGATACTATTGTCCCATCTTTAACTAAAATCTCATATTTGGAATTAGTTAAAATGATTTCATTTTCTGATTTATTTTCAATTATTTTAGCTGGGTGTTTGATTTGTGAATTGATGGGTTTTGATATACCTGTTTCCGGATCTGATTTAACATAAACATATTGTGATTTATTTGTTGATTTTTGTAATGTAACTTCATTAGAATTGATCAAATCAATTAAATTTTGTGGAATTTTAACAACACCTTGTCTTTTCCAAGGTAATGAGTTTAAACATAATAATTGATTATTAGAAGAGTTTGTCACAGGCTGTTTTCCTATCAAGTGATCAATTGCATCATTGATTAGATTATTTGATTTATTTAAGCATGATTTCAATTTAGGATGAACTTCATCGTAATATACCATTCCAATACAACTTCCTGGTAATACATCATGAAACTGGCATAACAGTACATCTTCCCAGATAGAATTGATTTCTAGATATGGATATTCATAATTTGGGTTATTGATTGAAGCTAAAGTTGCGAAGTACTCTAAATCATGTAATTTCAGTTCATTTTGACGCATTAGTTTCTTGACTAAAGCTTGTGAAGTATAGGTACCTCTATGAAATTCAAAATATAACTCACCAATCCAAGTTGGTAAATCTTTAGAATTTTCTAATAATCTACCAAAGAATAAATCAACTGTATTTTCAACTGTTTGAACTTCAACTGTTGGTAATCCCCCAATTGAATTGGATAACCCACGACAACGTCTTAACTTTTCTAGCATTTCAGGTAATGGACCACCCCCACCATCACCTTTACCATAACATAATAAACCTGTTTGATGAGAAGATAAATTCTTATGATTTGATATAGATCTTTTAACATCACCAAAGTTAGCATCTGCTGTATACGTATCATCGGGAGGCATGTGAGTTAAAATCTGTGAGCCATCTAAACCAATCCAATTGAATGAAGAATTTGGAAAATTATTTATATTATTCCAAGATAGCTTTTGCGTTAAGAAATTAGTAAAACCTGATAATCTGGCCAATTGAGGAATTTGTGATGAATAGCCGAAAGTGTCAGGTAACCAAAACGTATTAGCCCTTTGATTGAACTCTGATTGGAAAAATCTTTGACCAAATAAAAACTGACGAATTAAGGATTCCCCATTTGGTAGATTAGTGTCATGTTCAACCCAAGAACCACCGATTGGAATAAATCTTTTCTTTTCAACATAGTCTTTCAATTTGGAAAATACTGTTGGATGATCTTGTTTCAACCATTTAAATTGTTGAGCTTGTGATGCAACAAATTGATATTCAGGATATTTATCTAATAAGTTTAGTTGGGTCGTCCAAGATCTAACTATTTTTCTTCTTGTTTCAGCAAATGGCCATAGCCATGCTGTATCGATATGACAATTACCAATAGCATAGACATCAATTTTATCTAATGGATTTTTAAAATAAACCTCATCAGTGGTACAATCTCCAATGAAACCCTGGGCAATTTCAAGACATTTATCAATTGAAGATTCATCATTTGGATCAAATGCATCTATTATATCAGTCCCTGTTTGTCTTGCTTTATATTTTTGCCATAAATCCCCAGATAATTCTCTTGCAGCATCAGTGATTATCAAATAATCGATTTTAAGGCCCCTTGCTTTCAAATTAGGAATGATCAAATCACAGACCTTCAATTGGAAGTATCTGTTTGGATCAGGAGGAGAAATATCTGAATTTAAACCAACTCCAAACATCCCATTACATGCCATTTCTGAATAAATAACATGAGTTTTGTTGATTTTTTTGTAATTCGAAGGTAAGATATAATCAGTTCTTTCACCACCAGTGAATGCTTGTAGTGGTTCTCCATCTTGAGTGTAAAATAAAGCTTCTGAGGAAGAATCCCATTGAAACCAAATATGCTCTTCATTTGCCCACTCTGAAGGAATTTCGAATTCGATCTTAAACCAAAATGTCTTCCAAGAAGGACCAAAATAATCACCCTTATGGACTTCCCTACTGAATGGTTTATCAATGATATCTTTAAACAATGGTCTATCCTTAGCAGATTCAACTTCATAGACTGATAATTTCATTGAGTCGGTTCGTTGCTTTGTATAGAATTTAGGGAGATTGATGTCTGAATATTGGCCATTTTCATCAATGAAGTGACGGAGTCGTTGCTCGTAGATGTGGTCGATCTGTTTGCCTTTGCGAGTTGGATTTCGTTGCGGGTAAAGTGGATTCATTTAGTTTTGATGTTTTGTTGATGTTTTGTAAGGAGAGAAATGTTTTTTTTTATGGAGAAAAAGTGACATAAAAAATGAGAATTATGAGCATAAGTAAATTACATAACAAAATCAGATTGTAAAGCTACAAAATTTCTATTCATATTTATTCACTTATTTCTATTCAAAACTCCAATTAAATTAATTAGTCTTGATTTTCTCTTCTTTCTCTTCTTCAAATTCAACATTCTTCAGTAAAATATTGGAAACAACCTCTAAAATCAACATGAATAAACTAGACAAAATAGCGAGACAGTAATTGGATATAGTGACACCGATATCTAACCAGCTTCCCTCAGTTTTCAACAAGTAAAAGAAATTCAACGACAATATATCACTTGTTGAAATAATCAACGTTGAAATTGTATACTTCTTGATTCCAACTTTATGATTCAAAACACCTAATGCAGAGGATAATAAAACGTATGGAATCATTAGCTTCAACATTAATAAAGCACCCATTGGGAACGGATCGAAAACAGGTAGTAATCTTGTCACTGAATCTAATGAAAATGATGAAATACTGGAAACGTTCCCAGTACCGAAGAATGAAACCTGTAGGAATAAAAATCCAATGATTGTGATTCTAATCAGTTGAGAGTAGTTTTGGGATGATAATTGTTCTTTAGTTTTATTAATTACTGTTTTGGATTGATATTCCGATTCAATTTGAATCCATTGAATCAATAAAGCTGAAAAATTGATATAGAATAATGATTCGAATGAAACGGTCAATATTAAGAAAGTTGGAGCAAATGTTAAGTAAATTATTAATAATCTAACTTTATAATCATTATTTGGATTCAAATAATGGAGAAATGGAATAACAAACAATGATAATCCAAAGACTGACCAACCTAAAACTTGTGAGCTTTTAGACGCACCCTCCCTTGATTGAATTGCAATCACTGCCTTATTTGTGATCAAAAGCATTAGACCAATCAGTGAGATTTGAAAAGATATTAAAAATTTCGTGAATGACGATAGTTTATTCTTTGTTTCTAGTTGGGATTGTGATAATAAAATCTCATAGTATCCAATGATACCAAAAATCAACATTAAAACACCTGCGATATTAATTAGATTCAAGTCTTCTATTTTGACTGCATCAAATGTTGTATAAGTACTCATAGCAAGACAAGTTAGCATCCAAAATCCAATTGTTTTAATTCCTGAATTTAGGAAAATTGGATAAAATCCTAAAATGATAAAAAATCCAGTAAATACCAATCTTTCAAAGAATCCATAAACGATACCTTCATAAATAACAACAATACTTAATAAAGATAATGATATTTCAAAAATTGACATGTTTTGGAAAAAAGTTTTGATACCATGTTTTAAAGTATGATTTTTGGAAACAATTTGACTCCAAAAGAATAATGGAAATGCTAAATACATATAAAAATTAAATGGTGATCTTTGATAAAATAACAAATAATTGAAGAAAATACCAATTGTTAAAGTTATGGAATAGTTTAATAATGTTGTTTCACCTTCAAATGAATCAGCTGGAACGATGAATAGTTTCAAAAATATGACAAATGAATACAAAATCCATCCAATGAAACCTAATGTGACAATAGTTCTAATCAATAACCAGTTATACGTAGTTAAGTAATATAATCCATCTAAACTGTTTTTAATCAACTCTTCAGTTAACTTAATTGCCTCAATTTCCTTTACTTCATCATTTTGGATTGAAATCTCATTAATCAAATCTTCAATTTCAGAAGTATATTGATCAATGGATTTACTTAAGAATTTATCAAATGGTTTGAAATTAAATTGTGATAACTTCATCTCATCTTCTTTAACGATATATTGTTCTAAAATACTTAATGCATTCTTATACAATGCATTTAATTTAACTTCTTCCTTACCATCAATATAAGCCAATGGTAATTCCCCAACTGAATTGACAGGATAGTTAACACCGATCAAATATGACATCAAAGAGGCGATATCTGCTTGTTTCACATCATTTCTTTTGATATTACCTAAGTTCCAATTTTCAGTATATTCATCAAATATTGGAACTTCATTAACAACAGGTTTATTGATCCCTGCACCCCATGCGACTAATGGAGTTCTTGTATTGTTAGGATGACCGTCACCATGTGAGCCAAATGCACTCATTCCATGATCAGCGGTGAATATGAATGCAGTATCATCATCTCCAAAGAATTTCTTAACTTCTTTGGTCAATTTATTGATTTGTTCATCGATATAGATGACATTATCGTAATATTCAGCAGAATAAGGTCTGAATCCATGACCTGCGGTATCACAACCTAACAAATGTAAGAAGAAAACTGTTTGATCTTGATGGATCTGTTTATTCAATTCGGCATCTTTAGTTGAATTATCAAACAACTCATATAGATGTTTGAAGACAAACTGATCCAATTCAATAGATGAAGAAGTGAAGTCTTCAAATTCATGTCCGTACATCCATGTATCGATTCTATTTGGATCAGAGGCACCATCTGCAAACATTGGTAAAATGTCAGGAGATCCAAAACTATAAGTATGTTTAGTTTGATTTAAGACAGAATCAAAATCAACAGGGTTCTCCTTCCATCCTTTCGTGACAGCACTGACATCCTCGTAAAAACCAGCAATCATAGCAACATGACCAGGTCTTGATTCAGTTGGCATTCTTGTATGAGAAACACCATAAGTTCCTACATTTAAAACTAGATCTCTAACAAAAGGAGCTAAGTATCCCGTTTTCCCAGTGGTTGGATGCGTGATGTTATCGAATGTGGTATCTGCTCTTAAACCGTCACCAACAATAAGAAATAGTCTCTTAGCTGGGGCTTTTGGTGTTGACAAATGAGGTTTCATGCCATGAACCAATGGACTGACGAAGTATATGTCGAAGATCGACCATAAGTAGAACAGATGGAAGACAACACCAATGATTAGAAGCAGTACACGGGGACTTAATTGAGCCATTAGGGGTGATTCTGGGGTGTGAATTGAGGGTTGAGGAGGAAGAATTTATTTATATATAATTGTTTTGTTTTTATTAAAAATAGTACCTAAAAGTTATAATTTGACGTGTTCGAAAACATCGCGACTTTTTTTTTTTTTTCAAATACTGTTGATTTTATTGTACTCTACAGTGCTTCTTTATACTTTTTCCATGCTTTCTATTCTATGATAAACGTATTTAAACACTCATTGATTATTCAGTTGTGACAATCTTTCATCTCTTTCAATTCTTTTCAATCTTCTTATTTCTTCCATCCTTTGGAATTCTTCTTCATCATCATCTGACGATTCTTCTTCTTGTGCATTTTCAGCTGGTTTGATTGGTTGTGTTTCTGCTGGAGTTGAAGATCTTGATGAATTATTCCCTTTGATTCCAAATTTAGCCATTTTTTCTTCCATTCTCTTACGTGCTTGTTCTCTAATATAAGCTTTTCTATCTTCTGGATTCTTGAAATTAGCTGATGAGGTTGAAGGAGATGAATTTGTTCTAATGATTGGTGATTCAAGTTTTGGAGTGACTAATTGTGGTTGAGGATGTTGTGGAACAGGGGTTTGCATTGATAAACTGGATGCAAACGTTTGAGAAATTGATTCAACTTTAAGAGTTTTTATTAGATTTTGAACTTCTGGTTGAACACCTATTCCTAATTCCCATTTTTTATATTCTTCATTATTGATATCTTTGTTTTTATTTAAGTTGTTTGAAATTGATTTAAATAGTTCATTTATTGAATCTTCCACATCCTTGATAAATTTTTGATTTGTTTCATTTTCAGTTTGAATTCTTGAAATTTCTTCATTTAATTTATCTTCTTCAATTTGGAAATTTGAAAATTCTGATGGAATTGGTTTACCTGTAAGTTTTGCCATTTTAACAGCCAGTAGTTGTTTACTCTTAAATTTCTTTCTATCGAAATCAGTGATTTCTCCATTTGGTCCAGATCCAGAAATGGAAATTGAAGGATTTTTAATCTTGTATAGTTCTAATTGAAGAGATTTGATTTGATTATTAGCTTGTGAAATTTCATTGATTAAATTTGGAATCTTAATGGTTAATTGATTTAGTTTTGAATTTAATTCAGTTGTGGAGCGGGATGAATCTGAATTTGAATCTGAATCTGAAATCAATGGTAAATCTTTAATTCTTTGTTTTAATAATTCAATCATTTGTAAATCTTCAACATCATTTGTTTTCAATTCATTTTCAACTGTTTCTGAATCAACTTGAATCGCTTCATAGAGTATTTTCTTCTCCCAAATTGCCTTTTTCAATTCTTCAATTGATAATTTCTCATTCTTCAAACTGACTACATTATCATTTTCATCTTCAGTAATGATCTCAGTAGTTTTGCGTCTTCTATTTCTATTTTTAATGATTAATTCATCATCATCATTTCTGAATCTTGATGCATCTATTCTTGAAGAGCTTGGTCTTTTAACCAATGCAACAGGACGGTTTAATTTCAATTGATTTTTAACATCATTTAAAATTTGTAAACTTGTTGGTTTTAAAGAATCTGGTAAATAATCAGGAATTGGAAATCCATTTAATCTTTTATAAACTAACCACATCCCTAATTGGAAAGATTCTTTATCTAATTTATCTTGATTTGGATGCGTGATTAGATCCCGAATTTTTTCTAATTCTTCTCTATTTAATCCAGATTTTCTAAAGATTTCAGCAGAAACATCAGCATTAATTAATCCTTTTTTATTGATATCATAATTATCAAAGATTTTATTAAATAATTGCTTTTCTTGATGTGAAATCTCTTGATTTACATACATCGATGTATTATCGAAGTATTGTGGCTTTGATTCATTTGGTTCTTGTTGAATTAAATTTGAAAGAAAGAATGAATTATGCCCAACCCCAGTCTTCTGTTGTCTTAATGGTTCAAAGTTCCCAAATCCGGTCTTTTGACTTTGTAATGGTGGTAATGTTGATCCATTTATTCCTCCAGTGCTTTGAACGATTGATTGACGACCTGTGGTTTGTTTAGGCAGTGCGATTAAACCAGTTGGTTGTTGGTTCAATTTTAATGCTGATCCAGTTTGTTGATTCGGTAATGGAACTAAACCAGTTGGTTGTTGGTTTAATGGTTGAGTATTTAATCCAGATCCAGTTTGCTGGTTATTCAAAGTAGCTAAACCAGTTGGTTGTTGATTTAACTTCAATGCTGATCCAGTTTGTTGGTTTGGTAGTGGGACTAAACCAGTTGGTTGTTGGTTTAATGGTTGAGTATTCAATCCAGTTTGTTGGTTAGTTAATGGAACTAAACCAGTTGGTTGTTGGTTTAATGGTTGAGTATTTAATCCAGATCCAGTTTGCTGGTTATTCAAAGTAGCTAAACCAGTTGGTTGTTGATTTAACTTCAATGCTGATCCAGTTTGTTGGTTTGGTAGTGGGACTAAACCAGTTGGTTGTTGGTTTAAAGGTTGAGTTGTATTAAACCCAGTTTGTTGGTTAGTTAATGGGACTAAACCAGTTGCTTGTTGATTTAACTTCAAGGCTGAACCAGTTTGTTGATTTGGTAAAGGAACTAAACCAGTTGGTTGCTGCTTTAAAGATTGCAAATTCAAACCAGTCTGTTGATTAATCAAAGGAAACACATAATTAGATTGTTGCTGATCTTGTGAAGCCTGTTGTTTTACGGGTTGTGGATTTAATGAAACATAACCTGTTTGTTGACGAGTGATACCAGTTGGTTGAACTGATTCTGTTTGAAATCCATTAAAGTTCAATCCTGTGACTTGTTGAGTTGAGACAGGTGGTGGAGTAGAGACTTGGTTACTGAATAATTGAGTTTGAAATGGATTTGAATTTGTCGAGTCCATAAATGAAGACGTTTGAAGATTTGTTGCTAGTTGAGGTGATTGAGATTGCTGGAATCCAGTCTGTTGTAGATCCAAAGCTGGTAGCGATGGTGCATTCACGGGATTTAATGTTGTTGATGTTGATGATATATTATTACTAAAACTTTGTCTGTTTGGTAATGGAGGATATTGTTGAGTTGGTTGGTTTTGAAATCCAAAACCAGTTGGTTGATTTTGTAAAAATAGGCTGCTTTGTTGCTGCACAGTTTGAGTCTCTAAGATATCAAGTGTATTTGATCTCATTAAATTGGGGACTGCAGGAGGAAGTTGAGCATTTTCAGATTGTATTTCATCAGGGACGTTAAAATTAATCTTATCAACCAACTTAGTGACTTCATCCTTCAATTGAGGGTTCAATTGATCAGGTAGCTGTTCTCCTCTAAGAGCAACGTTACAGAGATGTAAAGCTAGTGCGAATTCAGGAAACAACAAATCACCAGTCTTATTTAGATCTGATAATTCCCAAATTTTGGCCAATTCATGGGGATTCAAATTTGATTTCAGGAGAATGTTTCTTGCTGCATCAGGCGTGATTGAAGTGGAGTTTGTTGATTGCTGGAACAGATTCAGGAACTTCTGCTGGTCTTCTGTGCTTAGGAAGCTGAGCTGGTCGTAATTCATGATTTTGGTGGATTTTGAATGTGAATTTCTGTCTGTCTTTGATCTTTGATTTTTTTTTTTTTTTTTGTTTTTGAAATAGAAAAATAAAGAGACTGCTAAATCCGGGATAAATCCGCAGTGTAGATGAGTGTGATATTGGAGCTTTATAAAGAGAGAGAGAGAGAGAGAAGTGCTGGAGTAACAACTAGGAATTACTCTTGTCTTTCACCAGCAGAAATAAAGAAAAAAAAAACAGCACTCCATTTATCTCATCTGTCGATTAATTTCTGTCTTCAGTAAACTCTTCATGGCTCTTTCTGTCACAATTTAGTATAAGAGAAGAGCCTTTTCCTCTTCATTTCTTCATTTCTTCTTTTAAATAAAACAAACACAAACATCTCCCAAAATGCAGTTATCTTCAACTCTTATTGTGTCGTCTTTGGTTTTTTCCAAATCATTTGCTCTTCCAACTTCATACAATGAATCATTAAACGTCATCAATCAACAAGCAAACAATGACGAACTTATCGATGTCACTGCCACTGAAATCGACTTTGATTTCTTCGCTGATGAAGCCCAAATGGATAAGTTATCAATTGATCAATTGAACTATGCCTTCCAAAAATTCTATTCCAATGCTGATTTATTAGACATTTATTCAGAGAGTGATGAGGCTGAGATCAATTCAAAAGGAGACGTCATTATTGACTTATCTAAACCGTTTAGATTCATTGAAAGACTATTAGGGAAGTTTGGAATGTTTAAGTTCGATTTCAATGATACTGAGCAATTGAACCAATACTATAAAAGAAGTGAAGAGATCCATGAAGAGTTATTCAAAAATTTGAAAGTCAGTGAAGATCCTGAATTAGAAACTCATATCAAGACCATCTTTAGAAAAGTCAAATGTTCAGACATTGATGAAGATACCTTCGTTGGAATCTGTGAAGAACATCCATATAAACATAGATTAATCAACTATGAATTACATAAAAGACCTCATTTAATGAGAGGTATCATTCTTCCTGTCTTTGCCTTGGGTATTTTAACCTCGATTGATTTGAATAAAGTTGAGGCTTGTACTCCAGCTTGGAAGATTCCAAGATACCAACAGATCATCATGGGTCCAATCTGTTCTGCTTTAGAGATCATGAAGACCAACACAAGACATATGTGTATTGCCTTATTGCTCAATGGGTTCAAAGATTTAACGAATGAGCCAGCTGCTCGTCAAATTGTCGCATATCAGTCATTGATGATGAATCTATGGTATAGTCACTACAAAGGGTTTAATGTCATTGGTATTGATGGATCAGTCGTTGATATTGAGAAACTAACAGATGATTTTGAAATTGAATATATCATGAGCACTAGTACAGATCCTTTAGGTAGAGGAGACACAAAACACACTTATGATCATGCCTTCTACCCAGGTAATATCAAGGATGATATTGGATATGTCGAGGTGAACAGATATGTCAAGTATCATTACGACCTTGAGAAGTTGAGAGACGTTTACAGGTATTCATACAAACATTTTGCTAATTTCGATGTTGGGCTCCTAGATTACTACTTGAGTACATTCTCAGTGACGAGACTGTTTGGCACTGCATTGAAGTCAATCACGAAGGACACGATCTTGACCGTTAAGGACATTGCTCACGGTTCAAGTGTGGTCAGAGTTAGCAATGAAGACAACGACAACCATCCAATCTTGTCTCCCATCACACAGATCAGGATCAATCGTGGTGGTGATTTCTTCGTGTTCCACAACAGAGTCCACACCGTCGAGCATGATGAGCCAATTAGTTTATTCTTTGAGAAACCAATTTGATTTTAAATACATAATTAAAAGTCCGAATTTTTACTCTCACCTCTTTATACCATCAACAAATGTCAGCAAAACTCACAACTGAACAACAAAAAACTCTAGAGAAGTTCATCACGGAGTCCCTTCCAAAAATTATAAAAGACACTCAATACGATGAACTTTATGGACATCAATTAACTTTAACCGGTCAATACTATTCATCATCAACAACTGAAACATTAATACTCAAATTCTTAAAAGCCAATGATTTCAAATTGAATGAATCAATTGATCAACTAACCAAATGTTTGAAATGGAGAAAAGAGTTCAACCCTCTCAAAGCTGCTTTCTTAGAGAAACATGCTACAAATCTAACGGAATTGGGATATCTTACTAAAATTGACGATGTTGTTTATACATGGAACACATATGGTAAGATTCAACAAAGCGGGTTATTGAAGCAAGAAGACAACTTTCAAGCTTTTATTAGATATAGAATCGGTTTGATGGAACGTGGATTACAATATTTGACATTTCAAGGTGATGATTCTCATATTGGACAAATTCATGATTATGATGGAGTTTCAATGTTTAAATTCGATCCAGAGACAAAAAGATTGAGTAAAGAAATTATCCAATTATTTCAAGATTATTATCCTGAATTGCTATCTTCTAAATTTTTCATTAACGTTCCTAAATTAATGGCATGGATCTATGATTTACTTAAAGGTTGGTTGCCTGAACAAACTACTAAAAAATTTAAAATGATCAATAATGGGAAGAAATTGGCTGCACAAATTGGAAACGAAAGTGATGTTCCAAGTGAGTATGGTGGGAAGAGTGGTAAGAGTTTAAAAGAATTGAATCTTGGTGGTGTTAAGATGACGGAGTATACTACGTTTTTATTAGAGGAAAATTATACAAATGAAATGGATTGATGATGTGAAGAGAGATTGATTCAATAATTCTCTAGTTTATTATTTTTTTTGTATAACTCTTTTATATTTAATAAATATATAAACATCACAATTTATCAGTTTTATTATCTTCAATCAATTCAACTGATTTAATCAATGAATTTTTCCAAATCTTCTTCAATGTTTCATTGAACACTTCAATATTATAATCAATCAAATTCATCGAGAACTCCAAATCCGTTGCCCTTATCAAACAAACCAATGCCAAACCTCTAATCATCTTATGAAACGTTAAAATATACCCATTTTGTAGAAAACTTTGACACTTCATGTCATCATTAGCATCATCGTATAAATCATTCAAATCCACAGTGACATCAATGAATTCGGCACATACTTCATAAGTTTGGATATCAACAGGACTTGAATCGGTAGCGACATAAATCTTAGAATTAATATCGAATAAAAATGCCTTTTCAATTTTGGAATGTTGAACTAAATTATCTAATAAAATTTCTAAATTTGGTAATTCAAATATCAATTTCTGAACTATTCTACTAAATGCCTCATATATCGAGTGATCAAAGATAGAAGTTAGATGGAAACTGACTTGAACCCCTTCAATTCCTAAATCTAACAATTCATCTCCAATTCTTTGCATTATATCCCTTTGAGTATCCAATCTGAAATCCTCGCTCAATCCATCGACTTTATGAATTAAGACCTCGATATGGATCTCCGGGTTCACTTTATAAGCGTACTCAATGATCATTACTAGATTAGTCAATGCGTTCAAATATTCATCTTGTGAATCAATGACGTAGACCAATGCACCAACGTTTTTAAACAGCTGTTCACTATCGTAAGAAGGCTCAAAGTAGTTAAGCTGACCTGGCAATTCCATCACTGCAAGGTCAATCAACGATGAATAATGTTCAGTTGTTGGCTTTGATGTTGATTCAAGGTATAAAGTGTCTAAAGGTTGCATGTTATGGAAGACGACTTTACAAATGGATGATTTCCCGCCTCTTCGTAGCCCCATCAGTAGGATGGTGGCCCGCTCTGTATCATTATCGACGTCTTTGATGACGATTGGCTGGTCGGACATGGCTAAATTAGTAGGAATATTTCGATTTAAGTCCCATTTTGGGTTGTTTTTGTCTCTCTCTCTCTCTTTATCTTTCAGCAGATGAATGAATATAATCCCAATGCTTCATAACCTTTCCCTTCTCGGCCAATCAGTATAAAAAAATGAAATGAAATCTTTTTGAAATTGTACTGAAAAAACAAAAATTCACTTTCACTTTCAAATCGATGTTGCTCGACCATTTCGACCAGAAGAAACAGTCAATTGTGGGAGAACTCCACCAAACGCTCTTCTCTGCAGTGCCAGATGCCTCTCCAAAGGGTTCAATCGATGAGTTATGCATCCCAATCATCAAACTAATCAACGCTAATAAAGACATGGTCACCACGTCTTCATGTTCCGGAAGACTCAGTGTCTTTCTTGAAGGTGTGAAGTTGAAGAACGATAATGAGTTGAAAATAGGAGGCAAGGGCGACGGTGGTCGTTGGTTGTACGTCACTCATGATTCTAAAGATTTATTAAAAGAACAAAAATGGTACGAATCAATTGATTTTAAATACGTTGGCGTGCAGAAGGATATAGGGAGTGATGTCAGATATATCTTGTTCAAATTCGAACCACTGATCCTGCATGTCAAATGTAGAGATCTGAAACAAGCACAGAAGTTGTATCAAGTTGCCATGAACTGTGGATTTAGAGAGAGTGGAATTGGGATAAACAACTTAGTCGCTATTAGAATCTCTATCAAGCTGGATATTCCAATCGGGTACCTGAATGGTGAATCACTAGACGTGTTTGTCAGTAAAGAGTACTTGGAACTGATGACTAAACTATCGTTGGAAAGATTCAAAGAGAATGAACGTAAATTAAACCAATTATTCCTAAATATCGAGACGCTGAATTCGAAAATCGAGGAGCAAATCGAGACGAAAGAGCAGAGAAGAGAACGGAAACGCACTGAAGGGTTGCTGAGACAGCAAGAGAAGCAACAACAGCAAGAGTCCAACTGAGTGTACTTTGTAACTTACTTGATTATGTAATGAATATATATTAGTTACCTTTTTTTTTTTTTCAATGAGTTCGACAAATTTCAGTAATTAAATTTTATTTCGACAATTTCGTCAAATCTTTTATTAACAACTTTATTAAGAATGTCTGAAAACGTTGAGAAGTTACAGAATTTGACAATCTCTGAACCAACAGCTGAAGCCACTGAACAAGTCGTTTTAGGCCCAGATGGTCAACCATTATCCAAAAAGGCCTTAAAGAAATTAGAAAAGGAAAAGGAAAAAGAACGTAAAAAGGCAGAAAGAGCAGCTCAATTAGAGAAAGAAGCTGCTGAAAGAGCCGCTAAAGCCGCCAACGATCCAGCTAAGGCAAATTACGGTAAATTCCCATTGATCCAATCAACAACCAGATCAAATGTTAAAAGAACTGATTTATCTTCTTTATCTGCTCAAAATGATGGTGAAGAAGTCGTTTTCAGAGCAAGAGTCCATAATTCAAGACAACAAGGTGCCACTTTGACCTTCTTAACCTTAAGACAACAAACCACTTTGATTCAAGCTTTAGTTAAAACTAATGGTGATTTAGTCTCAAAGCAAATGGTTAAATGGACAGGTTCAATCAATTTAGAATCTATTGTTTTAGTTAAAGGTATCGTAAAGAAAGTCGATGAATTGATTAAATCAGCCACTGTGCAAGACGTTGAAATTGAAATCGTCCAAATTCATACCATTGCTGAAACTCCTCAACAATTACCAATTTTAATCGAAGATGCTTCAAGATCAGATGCTGAAGCCGAAGCTGCAGGTTTACCAGTTGTTAACTTAGACACTAGATTAGACTCCAGAGTCATTGACTTGAGAACTGTCACTAATCAATCTATTTTCAAATTACAAGCTGCCATTGGGTCCTTATTTAGAGAATTTTTAAATAGTAAGAATTTCACTGAAGTTCATTCTCCAAAATTATTAGGTGCTGCCTCTGAAGGTGGTTCTAATGTCTTTGAAGTGACTTATTTCAAAACCAAGGCATATTTAGCACAATCTCCTCAATTGTATAAACAACAATTGATTGCTGCTGATTTTGAAAGAGTTTTCGAAATTGCACCAGTTTTCAGAGCTGAAAATTCAAATACTCATCGTCATATGACCGAATTCGTTGGTTTAGATTTGGAAACAACATTTGATGAACATTATCATGAAGTCGTGGATCTATTAGGAGAGTTATTCATTTTCATCTTTAGTGAATTGAAAACAAGATATGCTTCTGAAGTTGCCACTGTTAGAAAACAATACCCTGTTGAAGAATTCAAGTTACCAAAGGATGGTAAAATGGTTAGATTGACTTTCAAAGAAGGTATTGAATTGTTAAGAACCAAAGGTGGTAGAACCGATATTGGAGACTTTGATGATTTAAGCACTGAAGATGAAAAATTATTGGGTAGATTAGTCCGTGAAGAATATGACACTGATTTCTATATCTTAGATAAGTTCCCATTAGCTATCAGACCATTTTACACAATGCCAGATGCAGAAGATCCAAATTACTCTAATTCTTATGATTTCTTCATGAGAGGTGAAGAGATCTTATCAGGTGCGCAACGTATCCATGATCCTGAACTATTAGCAGAAAGAATGAAAGTCCATGGAATCGATCCAAATGATCCTGGTTTGAAAGATTACGTTGATGCCTTCACTTATGGTTGTGCTCCTCATGCTGGTGGTGGTATCGGTCTTGAAAGAGTGTTGATGTTCTACTTGGACTTGAAGAATATCCGTCGTGCCTCGCTATTCCCTCGTGATCCAAGAAGATTGAGACCATAATCTAATGTGTTGATTCTTTGTATTATAAAGTGTAGTAAAATTGTGCTGCTGGCCAGGATCGAACCGGGGATTCCCACTTTAAATATTCTCGGAGCCCGAATTTCAAAAAGGAGAAAAAAAAAAAAACTTGAAAAAAACACAAAGAATAATTAATTAGTCTCATATTTAAACACTCAAATCCAATTCACTTCCAATTCACTTCATAAGGTCCCCTCTCGACAATACTCAACAATCACTCGACATACATACAAAGCTCAAGCTAGTTTTCAAAGATAAACACTCGAAGTCCTGAACTTTTCACATAATATTGCAGACTATTTAATACTTATCACAAGCTATACCTGATATCCATGCTACACTCTTATAAGCTATTGAATTCTTAAATCAATCATATTCCTGCAATGGCCGCCTCTCAAGATAACTATGGTCCCAAGGACACATTTAAGGAATCATCAGCACCAATTGAAGTCAATAAATCAAATATTCTAAAAAAGGATAAAAGACTACGATGTATTGATACTGTCATTGCAATGGCTGAATATAAATCTGAAAAACCAAACATCCTAAACTTTAACAACGGTGATACAATCTACGTCTTGACTAAAACTGAATCTGGCTGGTGGGATGGTGTTATATTTGGTGAGGATGCAAATCATAGAGGTTGGTTTCCTAGTACTTTCACCAAACCAATAAGTAGTCCATCAAGAGATAGTTCAATTGGAATGAATGCTGCTCACCCTAACAAATACATGAATTTGTCTTCTTTGCTAAGACATAACCTCAGTGATGATTCTCACAGATCAAGAAAAAATTCAAGTGTTAGTTTTGTCAGCTCTGATCATTCTGATCTCATGAGTCACTCAATGACCAAGGCACCATCATTTGATCACCAACCATTTAATCCATCTAGTCAAACCGTCAATTTGAAGCAGATTAATCTTGTCACACTTCAGGAAGTGGAAACTATTTTCAATTCTGCTGGGTCCTCAAATATCCCAATTTGGTCTCCAATTGCAACTGATGAAAACACAATAGTTTATTATAATTCAGATTATAACATATATTGTAAAAATCTACCATATGTTAGTAATCCTAAAGTTGAAGAAGATTCTAAAATAATAATACCTACTTTAAATGAAGATAGAACTCCATTAACAACTGTCAGTGCAGCAAGTTCAAAATCACACCCAAATTATAAAAATATAAGAAATAGACCTTCAACAGTCACTACTGGCACTCATGATGGATCAAGAAAAAGTTCTGCTAAAGGTTCTTCAAGATCAAGATCAGTGGTCCATACAAGTTGGGCAAGTTCACTATATTGTGAACCAGATTTATTTTATTATGACCCTTCAGATATCAAAACTTGGTCGAATTTAAGAGATACCTTCAACTATTTCCTGTCATTAACTTTTGATGCTCTAACTAAACATGCAATTGTTTTATTTAACACTTATTTCAATATTGCTTCAAGACTAGGAACTTTGATTCATTTAGCTGCAAGATTAGCGCAACATGATTTACAAGAATCTAGATATCGTGAAAGAGTTCAAAAAAGATTGAAAAAAATCGCTTCTTCAGTGGCTCAATTAGGTATCAATGGAAATTTATATTTAACTGAGACAGAAAAGAGAAAAAGAAAATCAACAAATGATACGTCAAGAATAGATGATTTGTCATTAGATTCTAATTCAATAAATGAAGATTTCAATTTCGAATCAAATTCAGATTTTTTAAATCAAGCTCAAAAAGAAATTGAAAATTTGAAGAAATCAACAAATACAACAGTCAAGATATTTACTCAAATTTCAACTAATGTTAATCAAAATAATTTACCACAAATATACCCAAGATTTCTAAATGGGTTTTTCTCTGGTGGGAATTGGAAGAATCCATTTGTTAAAAATCCAAAGGAACCATGTCTTAATAAAGAATCATTATTCAAATCAAATATCAATAAAAAAAGTTCAAGAACTATATTGAAAAGAGAAATTTTCCAAGATTTAGAAAATAAAAAAGATCAGTTAAAAGAAAGTTTGAATGAAATTTTAGATTTAGTAAGAACCAAGCCAAACACACAAGAGCGAAACATTGATATATTGGCCAAAATGAATAAATCTTTAACAATATCTTCAAGTTATGTTGATATCATTGAAGGTTTTGACTTTCAAGTCTTTTTAAATAATAACAGTAATATGGATTGGGATCCATCGAAATTAATTTACTCAGTCTTGACTGAATTTTTTGAATCAAAACAACATTTAAGAGATATATTTGTGACTATAATTATGGAATGTCAAAACTTAACACTATCTGATCCAACTGTCTTCATTTCAATGAGGGAAGATAGATTAGATTCGAATAAAATTGATTTGGTTGAACCTGAAAAAACAGCTAAAATTTTAGAAGAAGAATTAGTTAAATTTGATGTTGAGAATGATGATAGAATTTCCATCAGTGCAGATGATAATTTAATTAAAGCAATTATGAAAAGTTTCAATTTATTAGAAATTTCACAGACTTTAATATCTCAATTGATTACAGAAAGAGAGAATTTATTAAATTATGCAACTAGAGTAATGGATGATTTTCAATATGAATTCTACTCTGATGAAAGAGAAGATAGTACTTATACTCAAGAAGAATTTGCTTTACCAACAGGAACAAGACACTACTCTGGTGGTGATAATGATGGAGGGGAAGAATCTAATTATCCATGGTATTTAGATACTGAAGAATATAATTTAATTTTCACAGATACTGAAACTATTAGGGGTGGTACCAAAGAAGCATTAGTTCAAAGATTAACCCATCATGTTCTGATTGACGTTTCATTCAATTATGTGTTTTTAACTTCTTTTAGAAGTATGATGAAACCTGTTGAATTAATTGATTTATTAATCAAGAGATATATGATAACTCCTCCTGAAAATTTATCATATGAAGAATATACCGATTGGGTTGAAAGAAAATCAGATATTGTTAAAGAAAGAGTTGTTAATATTATGAAATCATTATTACAAACATATTGGATTCCAAGTTATAATGATTCAAAAGTGATCAGATTATGGCAACCTTTCATTGAAATGCTAATTGTTGAAAACGTTTCAGGTAGTGAATTATTATTGAAAGATTTCAAGAAAAAAGTATTAAACTCTGAAGAAAAAAAAAGTACAGAATCAAATTATTCAAATTCAATTCAATATCCATCAAGAATTAAAAAAGCCAAAATTTTAGATATTGATTCAAGTGAATTTGCAAATCAATTAACGATAAGAGATTCTAATTTATATTCCAAAATTGCACCAATCGAATGCCTAGATAAATCATGGAATAATAAATATGGTTCATTAGGAGGTTTCCAAAATCTACAAAACTTCATTTCAAATTCAAATGATTTAACAAATTTCATATCAACTCAAATTTTAAGTCATAATGATATCAAAAAAAGAGTTCAAGTGATAAAATATTTTGTTGAAGTCGCTGATAAATGCAGACAATTGAACAATTTTTCATCAATGACTGCAATAATCTCAGCTTTTTATTCTTCTCCAATTCATAGATTGAAAAAAACAAGAGATTTAGTCTTGAATTCAAGTTTAGAAAAATTAAATAAAATGAATGAATTAATGAATTCATCAAGAAATTTCGCAGAATATAGAGATTTATTGAGAAAAATCACTGATGAACCATGTGTTCCATTCCTTGGTGTCTTTCTTTCAGATTTAACGTTCACAACTAATGGTAACTCTGATCATTTACATGGTGATTCAAAATTAATCAATTTTGCCAAAAGAGTTAAAACAGTTGATATACTTAAAGAGATATCTAAATATCAAAACTTGAAATATAATTTGAAAAGATATTCTGATCTTCAGGATATAATCAGTTTAAGACTATCTACAGGATTAACAATTGATGATCAATATGATAGATCATTGGTTTTAGAACCAAGAGTTAAAGTCTCACAACAAATTCAATCAAATAATAATAAGGGAAGTGTTTCAAGTGTTTCAACTTTGACTAGTGGTAAAAATAGTTCAAAACAAGGCAAATTCTTTTCACCTTTTCCTTTACAATAATTCAATTCTGTTGTTCTTTTACCTCATTTTTTAATTAAAACTCTCGTAATTTTTTTTTTATGTGAGTTTTTTTTTTGGGGGGGTGGTATCTGAATCTAATAATAATAATTTAATAATAATATTAATAATAATAATATGATTTTGTAGGAAATTGAGTTGAAATGAAAGAACTTATTATGAGATATAAATACGAGCGTAAAATGGGTAGATTAGATTACATTGAAATATCTTGTAAAAAAAAGAGTCCATTTAAATCTAGGTATAATAATTATACTTGGTGAGTTCCATCTTTTTGATTATTATATATACTCAATGTAATGGAAATCAAAATATGCTTTTTTTATTTTTTGGATTTCGTTTGTACTCACACATAGTATCAAACCTGATATCAAATTTTCGTTTAAATTTGACATCACTTGTATATATGATTTATTTTCAATTCAATAAAACATTTTCATATATGAATTGTACTCAACTAATACATATTAATGTTGTTTTTTTTTTTCTTTTTTTTTCATATATGATCATTTCCTAAATTGTTTTGATTCTGATCTTGAACTATTGGATTCAACAACTGGTTTGATAAAGGTTGATAAAACTCATCTGGATTCTGTTGATGAATGATTCCAAAATCAATCATCCCAACAACGGAATTTGAATTTGAATTTGAATTTGAATTAGAATTTGAATTAGAATTAGGTTGTTGATTATATTGATATGGATTATATTGATTGTATGATACCACTGGTAGTACTGGTCTTTGTTGTGGTGGCAGTG
Organism: Phaffomyces antillensis; assembly: GCA_003707195.2. Classification (NCBI taxonomy): domain Eukaryota; kingdom Fungi; phylum Ascomycota; class Saccharomycetes; order Phaffomycetales; family Phaffomycetaceae; genus Phaffomyces; species Phaffomyces antillensis. Next base: position 22,776 of record PPNI02000077.1, read on the forward strand.
GAGTAGGAGGAGGAGGATATGAATGTTGTGGAAAGAATGGATTTCGAAAATTATCGAAATATTGGGTATTTAAATGATTAGATTCATGATTAATAGAATGTTGGTTAATTATTTGATGATTTGATTTGAATAATAGTTGTTGATTTGGAGAACGACCAAAAGGGGTTGTTGAAGATGATGATGATGATAATGGATGATGTTTGGTATTTTGTTCTAATGATGAGAAATTGAAATCATCAAGGACTTTAGGTGGTGCTTCACTGGTGATTGAATCATAATTGATATCATCTTCGAAATCAGTTAAGAGTTCTTCCTTATTTGTCAATATTTCATGGTTTTTGAATTTGGTATCAATTTTGTTTAATTTGGTGTCTAGTTGAGGAAATAACCAATCTTTAAATTTTAATATATTTTTGAAATGGATTTGATTATTATCAATATTTCCATTATTCATTTGTCTACTAAAACTTGAAGCTCTTGAATTTGAAGCAATTGAATTATTGTTCTTATTAACACCATTATTTAAATCCAATTCAGGACTCTTCATTGGAACAGAATGATGATTTCTATCGATATTTTCATCTATTTTTAAAACTTGTAAGAATTTCTCCAAAACAATAGAATAAGTCTTAGAAGCCTTATCAACATTACCATAGGAGTGTAATAACCCAATTGCCGTCTTCATTGAATCGACAACCATAGAATCCATGTCTCGATACACTGATTTTTCATTTTCAAGGATCAAGATATCAGGATCAACATTTTTGAATTTCAATAATAAAATAGTTCCTATGATTAAACCAGCATGGAATGTACATGATATTAAACTTAATGGTTTGAAAGGATGAATGTTTTGATGATATACGAATTCAACGATTTTAATGATTAATAATGATGATTTTATACAAGATTGATAAAAATTTTGTAAATGGTTATAATTTTTAGAATTGGTATCATACTTCATGATTCCTAATTTTTGTAGGACAATGAGTTGGAAAAAAGGTCTTGATAATAATATTATCCCGTGTAAATGACAAATATGAGGAAGGAAATATTTATGATCAAAATGTGGTGGCCAAATTGGTTTAATTGGATTAGCTAAACTATGATTTTTCAATTCAATTTGTAAATTTATTGCAGTTTTCAAATTAATTCGTGGATTATAATAAATATTTGATAATACTTTCCCATTTAACCTTGCAACGTCTAATAAGATACTTTGGTAATCTTTAATGTTTTGACATGATTCAAGATCATCCCAATCTTCTTCAGGTATTGTCATTGATCTACCTAGATAGACTGAAGATAATCTATCCATTATGAATAAACTTCTAAAGAGCTTCCTTCTATGTAACGTTTGACCACTGTCTTTAAATGATTCATTTATGAATTTTCTATTTAGTCCCAAACCTTGAGCAATCCTAATTGATATACCTAATTTAATCCATGCTGTGTTTCTTTTACCAATGAATTGTAAATAAAAAAAAGATAATAAAAAACTTTGAACTAACCAAAGATTACCATTCTCATTGTTTTTAAATAGTATCAACTCTGAAATTTTATAAAATTTATCTGGATTTATAAATGAATCTTGCTTGAAAGGGTAAATATTTTCTTGTAGTTCAATTTTTGCAAAGATTGATGCTATCCCAAATACTAAATTCAAAGTGCATAAATCTTTATTTGAGAATTTTGTTGGATTTGAATAGACTCTATCTAATAATTTTTTCAAATCGATATCATCAATTATATAAACGATATTATTTGAATTATTTAAAAATGTCTGTAATAAATAATCAGCATATTGTCTAGTTGGCAATTCATTAATCTTGATAGATTCTATTGAATAGTGATCAGTATCTTCAAAGATTTTGTCTTCTAATATGACTTGCTTCTGTGGATCCTCATTGAAGAATTGATTAGGCCCCAATACTGTACTGAATAATTTTTTAGTCTGTGTTAAATAAGATAATGGTGAACATTCGCCAAAATAACAAAGTGATCCGAAATTATCAAAGAAGATTCTTGAATGTTCTCCATTCTCGATGGCTGAAAATGATTCATTTGAATTTTCTTCATTCTCTTCATGTGGATCAACGTTGACGGAATTAGACAATAAAGACTGTAATGATGACGGAATTAGATGTCTGGTATGCTTTAAATGATTGAATGATGAAGCAGTTGGTTCTAGATGTAGTGGGCTTGACGAATCTTTGGGAATTCCATCCTTTAAAGATGTTGAATTTGGTGTAATCACTGGTTCAATTGGGATATTTTTTGCAAATTCATTAATTACTATCGAATCATCAGCAGGTATAAGACCAATATCACGAGAGCCTGGTCTGTTTTTCTTATTTACCCTTTTATCAACTCCATTGTATTCACATTTCAGCTGTTTTAAAGAGCAAGCATGACAAGGTATTAAACCATTACACTTCTGTTTTCTTTTTTTACAAGAGTCACAAGCTTTAGCGACTTTCTTTCTCTTTTCAGGAGGAATGATCCTGTGTTTCTTCTTAAGCATCAGCTGATGATTTGGGTTCCTGCACTTTGCCTGGGGGTGTTTTTCAAGATTTCGATGATGTTATATAGGTATTAAAAAGAGAGTGTCTTTTTCAATCAACGGGAAAAAAGTGCTTTTTGAAACGGCTGAGATATAAGACTATAAAAAGATAAGAGAATAAGGACTCAATATAAGAGACTGGGGTGAAGAGATTGTTGAATATTGAGTCTCTACTGAAGGGAAGAGATTTAGGCAGAGAGAGAGAGAGAGATGTTTTGCACAAAAAAAAACAAAAAACAAAAAAACATTAATCAATGACTGAAGATAATATCCACACCACCACTTCATTTATTCGATAGCCCCAATCTCAACACTTGTGGTGAGCACTTCTCTATACGAAATGTGAAGGTTGGAAGACATCAGAATAACCATTAAACTGATTTGATCTATTCAGATTCTTTAATAAATTTCTCAACTTCAATATCTCTTTCTTCTGATCTGAACATTTAATCGAAATACTTCTGTTTATTGTCAAGATATTAAGAATCAATTCACTCTCTGATTTTGATCTTTCATTAGTTTTATCATATAATGACTTAAACTCATCAACTAGCTTCAAATAATCATCTTTAGAAACAGAATAATCTTCATCATCAATGATTCTTTTAAATGAATCATATTTTGTTTGAAAAACCGTCTCTTGCAACTCTTCAAACTTCCCAACTTGACCAATTAAACCTTCAGTCTGAGCCATTGCAAGTTCAAATTCGTGATCTGTATCATTGATCAAAGTAGGATAAATCAAATCGACTTCAAAAGCATTTTGCGTCTTTTTTGAACCTGGTCTTGAAACTCTAGCATTACCAGCCTTGAACTTGTTTCTAATGGATGGTGAAGCTTGGTCACCTCTTGAAGTGTGTCTATTTGAAGAGACTGTTGGTTGGGCATAATGAGGAAGATCTGAATGATTGGTTCTCAGACTGGCACAACGCCTGATTGAACCAGAATAGCAGTTCTCCATTAGAACAATACAACTGATCTGATTGAGTGAATCATAAAAGAGAAGAAGGGCAAAATTGTGTTGAAAAATTGTGTGATTAATCAAAGTGACACAAAGAGTTGGGACATTACACATTTGATATAATTTATTTGATTGATTTGATTGATTTGATATCTACGATTCGAGTTCGAGTTTCTGTCGTTTATTCTCAACAAAGACTGAACAAATTTAACTATGATGATTCCTACTTAAACAAAACACAAATTGCTTCATTCATTTTTTAATCCTTCAATATCGATTCTTTTTCAACAAGGCGAAGTCAAATGAGAGAAAGAAAAAAAAAAAAAAAAAAAAGAGAATTTGTCAAATTTTGACACTTTAAAGAGATTAAAAGAGACTAAAAAAAAACTCATCACTGGAATGGGTAAAGCAGCATCGAAACTAAGCAAGGACGAGCTCACGTCCCTCAAGAAATCAACTTACTTCGACCGCAGAGAACTTCAGCAATGGTACAAGGGATTCTTAAGAGACTGTCCTTCTGGCCAACTATCAAAGACTGAGTTCATCAAGATATATAAACAGTTCTTTCCCTTTGGTGATCCGACCGATTTCAGCAACTACGTCTTCGATGTATTCGATTCTGACGATTCAGGCACGATTGATTTCAAAGAATTCATATGTGCGTTGAGTATCACTAGTCGTGGGACTTTAGAAGAGAAATTAGTTTGGGCATTCCAACTATACGATTTGAACAATGATGGGAAGATCACGTATGAAGAGATGCTGGCCATCGTGAGTGCCATCTACAAGATGATTGGTAGTATGGTTGAATTGAACGAAGATGAAGCTACTCCTGAATTAAGAGTCCAAAAGATATTTGAATTGATGGATAAAGATAAGAATGGTGAGATTAGTCTAGATGAGTTTAGAGAAGGATCCAAGATTGATCCAAGTATCGTCAGTGCACTGAATCTATACGATGGGTTGGTGTGACATGAATATATATATATATATATATATATATATATATGTCTTCATATTCTTTCAGCAGTCCAAATAGCAACTCTACAAGTAGACTTTATCACTTCGGTAAGCAACCAATAAGGCACTGCCTTCTCAGCATCATGTTCAACGGCAGTATCCAAATGTTCCAATTCATCATCTCTAAACTGTTTAACAGTTTCTCTCAATTCGTTCAATTCAACAAATTCTTCACCTTGTGGGAATTTACTAGCCAATATCCTCAATTGATCGTTATAGTGTCCACCAATAACTGTCTCCACTGCAACAGTGCATGCCATTGCTGCTTCTTTACTCATCAATGCAGTAGTGGCACCAATGGTGATTGCACCTATTCTCCAAAGAGGTGTTAATATACTTGGTCTAACGCGGTGTTTAACTTGTAAATTATTGAACGTCGAGTGGTGATGGATCTCTTGGTCCCACATGTGTTGAATCAGGTCTTTCAACTGTGGTTCAGTGCGTGAAAGAACGAAATGTTGACCAGCATAGATGTAATTTGCACCTAATTCACCAGCTTGATCAACTCGGATCAAACGGTCGAGAAACGCCTTTTGAGGAGCTGTTAGTGATGGTTGTGGTTTTGGTGCGAGTTGTTTGAGGTTGGAGAGTGTTGAGAATGTTCTTTTAAGCGTGTTTAAAGGCATTTTGATGTGTGTTATTTGAAGTATTTAAAATTATGGTGTGTTTTTTTTTTTTTTTTTGTTGTTTTTTTCATATATATAATATATTAGAGATGAGATTGATAGTACTAACGGATTCCAATTGCTACAATAAGTAATCCAACGATTCAATCCTAAATGATCAATTTATGAGACTCTGGAATCTCAACGGTCGAGCGTTCAACGTATTGCTCCATTGGAGAATCCGAAGAAGAATCAACGTCTAAAGAGTCCCCAGAAGACACCGAGGCAGTTGTGGCATTGGTGCTCAATTGCTGCCATGCTGGAATGCTGTGTTTAGAAGCTGATGGTGATGGCGAGTTGGAAGTTTGTTGCCAGGCAGGGATCGAAGTCGTGGAAGTGGAAGTGGAAGTGGAAGCTGGAGCATTACCTTGCTTATTTAAACTGGCCTTCTTCAACACTTCAGAAGCTGATGGGATTGATGAGACGGCAGGGATGGGCGAAGTAGAATTAGCACTCCCATTCCCACCGACTTCAGAGGTCAAGGAGTTCTTGCTCTTGATCAGTTGTTGTAAAGATTTCAACTCTGATTGAATTGTAGAAACTTCCAATGAAATGGCATTTTGCTGTTTCTCAATTGCTCTATCGAAAGAATTCTTTAGATTCTCAACCTCTGATTTCAAGAATTTGACGTCTTCTGACACTTTGTTATTCTTAGCCTTAGTCGAACTTATCACTTCTTCCAAAGATTCAATAACTTCACTGATTTCTTTCTTTTTAACCATTTCGTTCTCTTTCAACTCTTTATTCGTCTCTGAGATTTCATTCAACGTTGCTTCAATCCTCATGAACTCCTCCTCGACTGATTGCTTATCCTTCTCTAACTTAGTCTTGGACTCAGGAACGATATTAGGAATCAAATATCTTCTTGTGATTTCATACAAAGCATAACCAACACCAACTGTGGCAGTAGCCATGATGAAGTAGTCCTTCCAGTCACGCTCAGGAACAGCAGGGGCCTGTGCCATCGCTGGATGGTAGTACTGTGACACCATCGGGGTGTCTGAGTTCTTTGCTGATGGTTGTTCCTTATCAGATTCTCCTCTTCTCAAGGCTTCATCAATTTCGAGCTTAGTGAGGCCCTTTGACTCTAAAAACTCGATTTTTTTATCAAGTGAGGCGTCGCTGACTTTTGGGTCTCTGAGGAACGAGACTGCGTTCTCAATGAGTTCTTTTCTGGACATTTCAGTCGGTGGAATTCTCAGTTTGGTTGGTATTAATGGGTTGATTTTTTCGGTTGATTCATTCTTTTTTTTTTATATATATATATATATATATATATATATATATATATATATATATTCCCCAGACACAAGTGTCGAGATAAAGATAAAGATAAAGATAAAGAGAGGAATAAGGGGGGGAAATGTCCACGACGCTGCTTCTACTCCCGCTGAAAGAAGAGCTCCAGGACTGCTTCCACTTCGAGAGTGCACTGCGTCTTCTCCCGTTCAGCGACCAGGTCAAGGTGATGAAGAAAAGATTCCAAAAGGACGCAACATCAACGCTTTGTTCAGCTCTTCTCCAGAGATTCATTGTATATTTACACACAGGAGTCATCGATCCCGTCTTCAGCGTTTCAAGACTCGGGAAACCTTCGATTGAAGGCGTCGTGTTCAGTATGAGCAACGAGAAGGAGATTAATGGGATGATCGTGGGTGATGCCAACGTTGGAGAGCTAGGCCTCGACTTGTCAATGTCGAGAGGTGAGGATTTGGAAGTATATAAGAGCGTGCTTCACCCCCTGGAGTATCAGTATTTGAGCTCAATCAAGGACGATGTGTGGAATCCAAGCGAACCATTCCAGTGGGTTTGGGCAATGAAGGAAGCATATGGGAAATATAAAGGATTAGGATTAAATTACGAGTTGAATAATGTCAGGTTTATGCTGCCCTTGCAAAAGATTGGTAGTAATGAGAATGAGAATGATAGATTCAAAGACAAGATGTTCATTAAATTAAAACCAATTTGGTATGAGACAACAATATTAAAAGAAAATGAGTATCAGGATAATGAGTTGAAAGTGTATCTCTGTGAAGTTAATGAAATTGTTAGTTGTGTCATTGGTGCAAATTTAAAGAATCCTCCTGATTGTTACGCAGTTGATTTGAAATTGATGATTGATGAAATTGCTCGAGAATCAAGCAAATGAATGGTGATTTATATATATACAACATTTATAATGACATTTATAATGAGATTGTAGAGATGAGATGAGATGAGATAAATTTACTCGGGGAGCATATATTGAAAATTTAAACTAAAACACACTAACACTACAAACTACAACTGCAACAAACGAATGGACAAATCATCTTCACACTTGCTAGGAGGCTTCTTCGGTGGTCTTACCTCCAGCGTGATCCTGCAACCATTCGACCTATTAAAGACCCGCATCCAACAGTCCAACAACTCATCATTATCGCAAACATTGAAAAATTTAACATCGTTGAGAACGTTATGGAGAGGAACTCTACCATCTGCAATTAGAACTAGTGTCGGCAGTGCATTATACCTTTCAACATTGAATCTATTCAGAAGCACACTCGCTAATCAACAATCCTTTGAAAACAACTCCTGTTCTTCTTCTGCATTACCTAAATTATCAACGAGATTAAATCTATTAACAGGTTTCATCACTCGTGCAGTAGTAGGTTATATAACTATGCCAATAACAATTATCAAAGTACGTTTTGAATCAACATTATACCATTATACTTCCATAACTCAAGCCATAAATGATATTTATTCTAAAGAGGGATCAAAGGGTTTTTTAAGAGGTAGTGGTGCAACTATTGCTCGTGATGCACCATATGCTGGAATCTATGTTGGTTTATACGAATGGTGGAAATTGTCACTTGGTAAATTAATCAATAATGAAAATGGAATCACTAATAATGGGAATATGTTTAGTGTTTCAAAATCTGCTTTAATTAACTCATCATCTGCTTTAATATCAGCATCATTAGCAACCACAATAACTGCCCCCTTTGATACAATCAAGACAAGAATGCAGTTACAACCTGATAAATTCACTACATTTGCTAAAACTGCTTACAATTTAGTCAAAGTTGAAGGTTGTTTAAGTCTTTTTGATGGTTTAGGATTAAGATTGGCAAGAAAGGCAATGAGTGCAGGAATTGCATGGGGAATATATGAAGAGATCATTAAGTATGTTGAAAATTCAAAGGCAGGGAAGGAGCAAATCATTGTTGAGAAGTTGGGATAGTGTGTGTATGTATATATCTATATATAGTTTTTTTTTTGTATTATGATTAATTTTGTACATAGATTTTCATATTATATTATAATTTATTGATTGGTTTTATCTATAATTGTAGCCATTGTCTTTTTATATAACTTCTATTATCTTCCAAATTATTCCCATCAAAGTTTAGGAATAACTAAAACTTCATCCAATTCATCAACATTTAAACCTTTATCATCCAATAAACTTAATGCACAAATCCCTAAATAGGTATGTAATGGATCTGGATCATCAACGTCACTTTTACTAAACCCACCAAATTTACACTGTGTAACATTCAACAAATAATCTCTTGCCTTACCCAAATCAATCAATTTATGTCTTTTCAAAATCTTTAAAGAACCAATCACCCAAAACACATAACACGTATCACCAAATTTATTCGCTCTACCATTAAACGAACCAACATCACCAACATCACTGAATTCATACTCTAATAAACTTGAATTAAACTCATTGAAATCTAATTGTCGATGAACTAACCATTCAATTGTCTTTTCCCATTTCTTCTCATCATTCAAACTTTGTGAATCCATTAATTTTAAAGCTGCTATCCCACAGTATGTCAACCCCGCATGCGATTCATGATTGCCTAACCCACCATCATATTGCAATTGATTTAAAATGAAAGATTCCATCTCATGATCCTTTACATTATCAACGTGTAAAAATTTTCTAATCGATGCAACCATGTAACATTGTCTAAGATCTCCATCACCTATTGGGACCCCATTTATACTATATGAAGAGTATGACCCATTAATTTGCTGACACGTCTTCAAATATTCATCGATTTGAGCAATGTTTAAAAATGATCGATAATCATCTTGTAATGTATGTAAAATACATAATGCAGAATACGTCGCTGCTAAAGTCGGTGGATCATAAACATTGTTGGATGTGGGCAGAGTATGTGATAAACTACCACGGAATCCACGAGTGTCAACGAGGTGTGAATAGACGTGTTTAATCAGTTCTGATTTTTCCTCATTTGTGAATTCATGATTTAATAACCTTAATCCACATATTGCAAAATATAGTAAAATTAATTTGTTTGAATCTTGGGATTGGAGACGTGTAGGGAGTAAATTGAGGAAGAACTGAAGGTATTTCTGATGTGTTTTCCAATAGAATGATGCAGATTGTGTCATGTTGGAATTCTTAATGAATTGTTGATGTTAAGTAGTAACCCAATTTGAAGTTTTATTTTGACTGACTAAGCAATAGTAGGAATGACTTATCACGTGTGATGCACGTGATAAGTATTGGTCTCTAGCAACGTCTTTGTTAATTGTTAATTTTGTATTGTAACAATTTAAAACGGCAGATTCGACCTCGTTGTCATGAGCTTTATTATTTATATACCTTATGTCGTATAAATTCCAATATTATTGGTAATATGATGAGCCCGAATTATTCATTGGGTAAAGAACGTTCGAACTAGCTAAGACTTGAACTCATATTCTCTGGAGTGAGATAAGTGCCAGCAAGAGTTATAATAATTCTCACAATCTATTCAAGAACAAATTCTTCTTTTGCTTTTCGTTAGTAAAGGTCCAATTCTCTGCATAGAACAGCGACAAGTACAAGAACAAATTTGAGACTGAATCACTGAAAAAGATTTTATGCAACTTCAATTCAAACCCTCTTCCCTTTACTGTCCTAATCAGTTAGAAGTTTGGTCTTATCGACAGTGTTGATATTTGACGAATCAATCGAGGACGTTTGATTCCAATACCAGATGTCAAAAATCTTTGCATGAAGTGATTAACAACTGTGTAATCATAGCTTTTCTGAAGCAAAAAGCTCCAACGAATTGGAACCTAATGTAAGAATTTGAGAATTTGTTGTAAAGGGCCCCCCTCTCTTAGCTTTTCATCAAGTAAAATTTCCAAAAATTTTAAAGTCAAGTCAGGTACCAAAAAATGATGACAATTTCAAGCTTTGACTAATGAAATTGGTCAATTAACATGGGGCACTACTGCTGGTAACATCAAAACAGCAAACTTCCAACATAAATTTTGTTTATGTAGATCAAGAAAATTCTATGAATTCTCTCAAGTACCAAAAGTGATCTAATTTGGACACTTCAACCACAGAAAACGTTCAGTTAACATGAACCACTTATGGCAGTAGTACTCTCCATCACATCGTGGTATGGTTTTTGTCTTAAATTTTATGATTTATGTGACAAATTGAAACAGCACGTAATAACCACGTGACCCTCTTCTAGAGGTCCTTATTAAGGCCATGAAACAGCCATGATAAAATCAATTTGGGCCTGAATCAGTGAAAAGAATACTCTGTTCAAGGGTATGCTTCTGTACCATTCTTCTATGAACTCTTCTGTTCCACGGTTCTGTCCCTTTAATGCACTCTTTCCCCTTTAATGCACTCTCTCCCTTCTAATCCCCCTGTACCCTACTAATCCCCCTGTACCC
>PPNI02000078.1:0-30234 GCA_003707195.2 Phaffomyces antillensis
CCTCTCAATCGAGTAACTGCGTATTTTTCTTATTTATTTTGTTGGTAATTGGCTAAATTCATAAGTGCATTGGAAAGATTGATCAAAGAGTTGTGAGATAAACACGTAAAAATTGGTACTACTGGCCCTTTTAGGAGTACTTCAACTAGCTAGACTCATTTTATACAGCGCACTCTCTCCCTGCCCACCATATAGCACCGACTACCCTTCTATTCCCCCATATTCTAACCAATTACGTAATCAATCCACCAACATTTTGCCCAACATAATGCCCGAGTTCGCGAAAACCCAAAAGGTTTGAAGCGATGGCTGCCCATCTGCTCAACTCTATTATGCAACACCAACACAAAAATTTAAGCACCAACAAATTCTTCCTTTTTGTTCATATAACTGTCTAAAGCTCCCACTAACTTTGTTGTATAATCTTGTTTTTAATTCATCAATTGTCACTTATTGCTGTTTTATCTTTGTCAAATTCACACCACTTTAATATTTGACTCTGCTTATTCCATCAATTCTCAATAACTATAATTCGAACATTTTTATCTACTCATCATGTCAGGTGCATTCACTCCAAAACATAGCAATTCTTCGCTAAGACCATTGAACTTGGTTCATGGCTCCTTAGAATACACGCTATTATTTCCATCTGATCTATTATTTGTTGCATCTGATTTAAAGGAACAATTCGTCAAATCATTACCAGAACCAACTGAAGGCTTCGCTGGTGAAGAAGAACCAAGTTCTCCAGTCGAAGTATTGACTAAATTTTTAGGTTTCATTGCTAATTTGATCGATTCAAACACCACTGGTAAATTCAACCAAGTTTTAGCTTTAGTTTTAAACGAATTTGAAACCAACTACTTGAAAGCCAATGACGTTCATGCTTTTGGTTCAAGATTGTTAGAAAATGAAGATTATCCAACCTCTTTAGATAAAGTTAAATTACTGATCAGAGATTATTTCAACGCTCAATTGAAAGCCGATAAAAAATCTGCCAAATATAACTCTGCTTTATTAAGATCTGTTCAAAACAATGAAGCTAAACTAGTTGCAATCTTTGGTGGTCAAGGTAATACCGATGATTATTTTGAGGAATTAAGAGATTTATACAAAATTTACAACGGGTTAGTCTCTGATGTTATCCAATCTGCTGCCAAAAAATTAAATGAGTTAGTTAGATCAACTCCAGATACTGAAAAGATCTATACACAAGGTTTTGATTTAATTTCATGGTTGGAAAGTGAAGAAAACACCCCCTCAAACGAATATTTATTATCAATCCCAGTTTCTTGTCCATTGATCGGTGTTATTCAGTTAGCTCATTACACGGTTACTGCTAGAATCTTAGGCTTAACTCCAGGTGAATTCAGAGATCATTTAGCTGGTGCCACTGGTCATTCTCAAGGTTTAACCACTGCTTTATCCATTGCTGAATCTGATTCATGGGAATCATTCTTCACCTCTTTAGATAAAGCTGTTACTTTCTTATTCTATATTGGTGTCAGATGTTCTCAAGTATATCCAAACACCGCTTTACCACCATCAATTCTGAAAGATTCAGTTGAAAACTCAGAAGGTCAACCATACCCAATGTTATCTGTTAGAGATTTATCAAAAGAACAAGTTCAAAAATTCATTGATCAAACCAATGCTCATTTACCAAAAGAAAAACATATTGCTATTTCTTTAGTTAATGGTGCCAGAAATTTAGTTGTTTCAGGTCCACCACAATCTTTATACGGTTTAAACTTGCAGTTAAGAAAAGCTAAAGCTGCTTCTGGTTTAGATCAAGCAAGAGTTCCATATTCTGAAAGAAAATTGAAATTCTCAAACAGATTCTTACCAATCACGTCTCCATTCCATTCTCATCTATTAAATGATGCTTGTGAATTAATTAAACAAGATTTAATCAATGCTAAATTAGAATATAATCAATCTGATTTGAAAATCCCAGTTTATGATACTTTCGATGGTACAGATTTAAGAGAATTCAATGGTTCAGTTATCGGTAGATTAAATGAATTAATCACCAAATTACCAGTCAATTGGGAAACTGCTACCCGATTCTCTGCTACTCATATCTTAGATTTTGGTCCAGGTGGTTCTTCAGGTTTAGGTGTTTTAACTCATCGTAACAAGGATGGTACTGGGTCAAGAATCATTATTGCTGGTGCCTTTGATAATAATAATGATGATGAATTTGGTTTCAAGCAAGAAATATTTGATATTGAATCTGAAAACGTTAAATTCGCTCAAAATTGGTTAGAAGAATATAAACCAAAATTAGTTAAAACTTCAGCTGGTAAAGTTTATGTTGATACTAAATTCTCAAGATTATTGGGTAAAGCTCCTGTTTTAGTTCCTGGTATGACTCCAACTACTGTTCGTCCAGATTTTGTTGCAGCCACTTTAAATGCAGGTTATCATATCGAACTTGGTGGTGGTGGTTATTTCAGTCCTGTTACTTTCACTAAAGCCTTAGATAAAATTATTGAACAAATTGAACCAGGTAATGGTATCGGTATCAATTTATTATATGTTAATCCAAGAAGTTTACAATGGGCTATTCCTTTAATTAGAGAATTGAGAACTAAAGGTTATCCAATTCAATCTTTAACTATCGGTGCTGGTGTTCCATCATTAGAAGTTGCTGCTGAATATATCGAAACTCTGGGCTTAACTCATTTAGGTTTAAAACCAGGTTCTGTTGATTCCATCTCTCAATGTATTGCCATTGCTAAAGCTCATCCAAATTTCCCAATTGTTTTACAATGGACTGGTGGTAGAGGTGGTGGACATCATTCCTATGAAGATTTCCATCAACCAATCTTACAAATGTATTCTAAAATTAGAAGACATCCAAATATCTTCTTGATTGCAGGTTCTGGTTTCGGTTCAGCTGATGATACTTATCCATACTTAACTGGTGAATGGTCAAATAAATACAAATATCCCTCAATGCCATTCGATGGTATCTTAACTGGTTCAAGAGTTATGGTTGCTAAGGAAGCTTTTACTTCTCCAGCTGCTAAACAGGCTATTGCTGATGCTCCAGGTGTTCCAGATTCTCAATGGGAACAAACTTACAAGAAACCAACTGGTGGTATTGTCACTGTTAGATCAGAAATGGGTGAACCAATCCATAAATTAGCTACTAGAGGTGTTATCTTATGGAAAGAATTAGATGAAACTATCTTCAACTTACCAAAGAATAAATTACAAGATGCTTTAGATAAGAAGAAAGATTACATCATCAAGAAATTGAATGCTGATTCTCAAAAACCATGGTTAGCAACTATTGATGGTAAAGTATATGATTTAACTGAATTAACTTATGAACAACTAGCAAAGAGATTGGTTGAATTGTTATACGTTAGAGGTTCTAAAAGATGGATTGATTTCACCTTAAGAAACTTTGTTGGTAATTATTTGAGACGTGTTGAAGAACGTTTTACTGAATCTACTGTTGTTTCTGTTATTGCTAACTTTGAAGAATTAGAACAACCAGATCAAGTTGTTGAAAAAGTGTTTGAAACTTACCCATTAGCTAAAACTCAATTAATCAACCAACAAGATGTTGATTTCTTCTTAACTTTATGTTTGAACCCAGTTCAAAAACCAGTTCCATTTATTCCAATCTTAGATTCAAGATTTGAATTTTTTTTCAAGAAGGATTCCTTATGGCAATCAGAAGATTTAGAAGCTGTTGTTGATCAAGATGTTCAAAGAACTTGTATTTTACATGGTCCAGTCGCTGCTCAATTCACTAATAAAGTTGATGAACCAGTTGCTGAAATTTTAGATGGTATACATGATGGTCATATTGCTAAATTACTAAAAGATCAATATAACTCTGATGAATCATCAATTCCAGTTGTTGAATATTTTGGTGGTGAAGATCCAGTTAATGTTGATTATTCTTCTGTTGCTGAATCTGGTAACAAGATCATTTATACTGCCACTGCTGAAACTGATGAAGACGAATGGTTTAGATTATTAGCTGGTCCAAAACGTTCATGGAGACATGCTTTCATTTCAACCAAACGTATTATTCAAGGCTCCAGTTATGTTGCCAACCCAGCTAGACAAGTTTTATCACCAGCTGCCACTGTTGAAGTTGAAATCGAAAACGCTGACGATCCATCTAAAACCGTTTTAACTGTTTACGAATCAGTTCAAGGTAAACGTCAAGCTGTTGTTGAGTTAAGAGCTATTGATAGTACTACCATTCAGTTATCTTTAATTGAACAAAGAAACATTATTAAAAAACCAATTGCTCTAAAATTATTATATAAATTCAATCCAAATGATGGTTTTGCTCCAATCTTAGAAGTTATGGAAAATAGAAATCAAAGAATCAAAGAATTTTACTGGAAAGTTTGGTTCACTGAAGATTTTGATTTAGATATTGATGTTCATAAACCAATCAATGGTGATACCATTACCATTACTTCTCAGGATATTGCTGAATTCACTCATTCAATTGGTAACAAATGTGAAGATTTTGTTTTAAGATCAGGTAGAAAACAGTATGCTCCAATGGATTTTGCTATTGTTGCTGGTTGGAAAGCTATTATCAAATCAATCTTCCCAGAAAGTGTGGATGGTGATTTATTAAGATTAGTTCATTTATCAAATGGTTATAGAATGGTTCCAGGTGCTACTCCATTAGCTCAAGGTGATGTTGTTTCTTCAACTGCTGAGATTAGATCCGTTTTGAATCAAGATTCTGGTAAAGTTGTTGAAGTTGTTGGTGTTGTTTCAAGAGATGGTAAACCTGTCTTAGAAGTTTCATCTTCTTTCTTCTATAGAGGTGATTACAATGATTTTGAAAACACTTTCACAAAAATCAAAGAAAACGTTTATCAAGTTCATTTCAGATCAGCTAAAGATATTGCCGTTCTAAAATCAAAAGAATGGTTCCAATTGGAAAAATCAGTTGAATTATTAAATCAGACTTTAATCTTTGAGATTGAAACTGAATTAACTTATAAGAATAAAACTGTCTTCAACTCCGTTAAATCTGAAGGTAAAGTTCTATTAGAGTTACCAACTAAGGAAATCATTCAAATTGGTTCTGTCGAATACGAAGCTGGCGAATCTCATGGTAACCCAGTTATCGATTACTTAAAGAGAAATGGATCTTCCATTGAAGAAAAAGTTCCATTTGAAAACAACATTCCAATTGCTACTTTAGAAACTAAGGCACCAACTACCAATGCTCCATATGCTGTTGTCTCTGGTGATTACAATCCAATCCACGTTTCAAGAGTCTTCTCAAGATACGCTAACTTACCTGGTACTATCACTCATGGTATGTACTCAAGTGCTGCTGTTCGTGGTTTAGTTGAAGGTTGGGCTGCTGATTCTGTTTCTGCTAGAGTTCGTGCTTTCTCAGTTCAATTTGTTGGTATGGTTCTACCAAACGATGTCTTATCTACTAAATTAGAACATGTTGGTATGATCAACGGTCGTAAGATCATTAAAGTTGAAACCAGAAACGAACAAGATGTTGTTGTCTTAACCGGTGAAGCTGAAATTGATCAACCAGTTTCTGCTTTTGTGTTCACTGGTCAAGGTTCTCAAGAACAAGGTATGGGTATGGATTTATACGAAAAATCTGATGTCGCTAAACAAGTTTGGGATAGAGCAGATAACCATTTCTTAAACACCTATGGTTTCTCAATCATTGATATTGTTAAAAACAATCCTGATGAATTAACTGTTCACTTTGGTGGTGAAAAGGGTAGATCAATCAGAAGTAATTACTCTCAAATGACTTTTGAAACTATTATTGATGGAAAAGTCATCTCTGAAAAAATTTTCAAAGAAATTGATGATAAAACTTTATCTTACACCTTCAGAAATCCAGGTGGTTTAATCTCTGCTACTCAATTCACTCAACCAGCTTTAACTTTGATGGAAAAAGCTTCATTTGAAGATTTGAAAGCCAAAGGTTTAATTCCAGCTGATTGTATTTTCGCTGGTCATTCTTTAGGTGAATATGCTTCATTAGCTTCCTTAGCTGAAGTGATGTCAATTGAATCATTAGTTGAAATTGTTTTCTACAGAGGTATGACAATGCAGGTTGCTGTTCCAAGAGATGAACTAGGAAGATCCAACTATGGTATGATTGCTGTTAATCCAAGTAGAGTATCAGCTACATTTTCTCAAGATGCATTAAAATTCGTTGTTAATACAGTTGGTAAAAGAACTACTTGGTTATGTGAAATTGTCAATTATAACGTTGAAAACCAACAATATGTTGCAGCAGGTGATTTAAGAGCTTTAGATACTTTAGGTAATGTTTTGAACTTCATTAAATTACAAAAAATTGACATTGAGAAATTACAAGGTCAAATGTCATTGGAAAAAGTTGAAGATCACTTGAATGAAATCATTGATGAAATTTCTAAAAAATCACTAGCTAAACCCCAACCAATCGATTTAGAGAGAGGTTTCTCTACTATTCCATTGAAAGGTATTTCTGTTCCATTCCATTCTTCATACTTAAGAAACGGTGTCAAACCATTCAAAGCATTCTTAGAAAAGAATATCTTAAAAGAAAACGTTAAAACTGATAAATTGATTGGTAAATATATTCCAAATTTAACTGCTAAACCATTCCAAGTCACTAAAGAATACTTTGAAGATGTTTATGAATTAACCAAATCTGATAAGATTAAAGATGTTTTAGATAACTGGGAGAAATACCAATAGATTCTCTTATAAGTCTGAAAGAAGTATATGATTGTTGAAATCTTTCGGAAGGTGAAAAAAAAATACATTAGTGTGGTGTTGATGTATTTTTAATAATTATTTCGTGAAGGAATACTTAATTATATTTTTTCTTTCAATACTTCTTTGCTATATTCTGCTGTTTAATTTATTTGTTTCTGTGAAAGATAGGAACTGGGTTTTTTGAATCATATAGATTCTTCATATATATATATAATATTATAGTTGTGTTTTTTAAATCCACCTGTATACATTGAACCTTCAATTCATAGATATGTCGTCATTAAGTAATGCGGTTCTTATAAAACGAATTTCGATGCATTTTACTGATTTGTTTTACAGTCGAGAAGTTTTATATGATTGTTATACTACCAATTATCATCAGTTTAGATCATTTATTCAAGTCTATGATACGCTAGATCGGTGAATGCATTATTCCATTCTCCTTCCTCATATTCTTTGAAACTTACCATCTTGACCTGATCAAAATAAGTCTCAATTGCATCATAATTCAACACTGGTTCAACAAACATATTCTTTCCTTTCCTACTCTTTTTCTTAGATACAATAGGCTGAAATCCATCATTTGGCAATTCAGTTGGTTCTTTTGGTTTCTGTTCTAGAATATTACTAATTTTTGATAAGATTGGATATTTGTTATAAAGATCGGATTTTGTCAATCTTTCAGTATGGGTGGAGACATTATTTCCCAGAAGAAGTGTAGGTTTCTCTGTTTTAATAATGATGTTAGTTAACTCTAACTCAGCGTGTGGTAGAAAATATAATGTTTCTTTTATATTTTCTGGTTTATATTCCTGTTCAACTTTGAATCCATGTTCTTCAAACAATTTATTATCCAATTCGGAGAAGACAGGATCGTACAACGAGATCAATTCAGGTTTGACATGCAACTCATCGGCAATCAGTTTCAGGAGTGCAAATTGGTAAGAAGCAGCATTATCACGACTCGGAGATCCTAATGCTAAACATCGTATTCTGGTTATCGTGTCGGAGTTGTCCTTAAATGAATTGATTATCCTACTTATAAGTTCTGATTTCCTCAGTATTTCAGCTTTGATATCCAATAACTCGTTCATTTTCAGTGTATTTTTGTCATTTGAGGTCCCAGCATTGGTTCCCATCACTCTTTTGCCCTTTGCTTTCTCGAAATCAGCCATCTTCCATCTCTAAAGTCTCTCAAATCTGGTTAAAATTGATTCAGTTTCTCTAAAAAGTTTTGATCCAAAAACTTTTCGGCTCGGCCACACCTCATCGCGAATCCCGTATTTCCGCTTCTGTCCGGCCGGAATTCAGCTAAAAAAGATGAATTTTTTTTGACTCTTCTAGAAGAGACTTATTTAAAAGAGAATTCAAATTCCTTCCAAGAAGCACAAAATCCTTTCTGGTGACTCAGTATCATTCCAGAGAATCAAACTCATCAATTAGAAGTCTTAGATCAGCTATAGTATTCGAGTTTTTGTTAAGTCTCAGCTTTTCAGAAACCCCAGTTATTATTCCTAATCTAATCCATTTTTAATTACTTCGTTAACTCGATTCACCGTGTCTGTTACACAAGACCCAAGAACCACTGAAGTGGTACCAAATATATTCAACAACAAAACTGTCAAAGATATGAGAAAGTGTAAGATCTTTGTTGGTAATTCCCATCCTGAATTAGGTCAATTAATTTGTTCTAATTTAGGCGTTGAGCCAGCTCCATGTACTTTGAAAAAGTTCTCCAATGGTGAAACTTCAGTCCAAATTGGTGTATCCATCAGAGATGAAGATGTTTATGTCATTCAGAGTGGTTCAGGTGATATCAATGATCATATCATGGAATTATTAATTTTAGTTTCAGCTTGTAAAGGTGGTTCAGCTAAAAAAATCACTGCTGTTTTACCTCAATTTCCATACTCTAAACAATCTAAAATGAAAAAACATAGAGGTGCTATCACTGCTAGAATGCTGGCTAATTTATTAATTATGGCAGGTGCTGATCATATCATTTCAATGGATTTACATGCTTCTCAAATGCAAGGGTTTTTCTCCAAACCAGTTGATAACTTATATGGTGCACCAAGTTTAGCTAAATGGATTAAATCCAATGTTGAAGATTACAGTAACGCTGTTGTTGTTTCTAAGAATCCAGGTGGTACTAAAAGAGTCACTGCTTTGGCTGATTCTTTAAAGATTAATTTCGCCATGATTCATACTGATCGTCGTCGTACTGCTGATGTTTATGCTCAAAAAACTGCTGAAAAGTTAGCTAACCGTCAAAGAAGACAAAGTGCTGCTGCTGCTGCTAGAAGAAGATCAAGTGCTAAAAGAGAAGATGGTGATGATGAAGAAGAATTCATTTTAGCTAATGGTTTACAAACCGCAAGAGTTATTCAAGGTCACGTTGTTGATGATGATTTCATCTCTGAATCAGTTGAAGATAGTTCTGTTATCTCTGATGAACCAATTGCCAATGATCATACTTCATATGCTTTAGGTGGTACTTATGATGCAGATGATTCTGATGATGATGAACAGCAAGCTTCGGCTACTGAAAAATTAATTACTTTAGTTGGTAATGTTAAAGATCGTTCAGTTATCATCTTAGATGATATGATTGATAGACCAAGCTCTTTCATTGCTGCTGCTGAACATTGTGTTTTGAACTGTGGTGCTAAAAAGGTTTACATCATTGCCACCCACGGTTTATTCATTGATGATTGTTTACAAGAGCTAGATGCTTGTAAATACATCCATCAAATTGTTGTCACTAACACTTATCCATTAACAGAAGAAAAGAAAAAAGTCAAGAAATTAGTCTCCATTGATGTTTCTCCAATCTTTGCAGAATGTATTCGTCGTGATCATTACGGTGAAAGTATCTCTGTTCTTTTTGACTCATTAGGTAATATCTAAAGTTAGTCTAAATGTGTTCTGTTTTGTATGTTTTCCGTTGTTGCATTTACTTTTATGTGCTTGAAAGTAATAGTTTTAGATCATTATTTATAAATTTTTTGTTTTCAGATTTAACCTCTTTTTTTTTACATAGTTTTTGATTAATTCATGTCAAGATATATAATTATATATTCTTAATATTATATTAGTCTTTTGTTTCTTCGAAGATAATTTTCAAGTTATTAATGTATTTCTAGTTAGTAATCTAACCTCTTGGTTCAGATAATGGTGATGAAATATTAACAGCTGTAAATTTCTTTGGCAAGTTAACTTTCTTGAATTTGGATTTCAATTTTTGTGAAACTAAATCAAAATCTAAATGTTTTGTCAAACTGATCTTTTGGATGCATGAAATATAATGTTTTTCATCTAATTCAACGTCTAATGGATCCTGAGTATGACAACCTGGTGATAATTTAAGTCTGATTGAATGGTTCTTACCCAAACTATCTTCATATAATTCAAAAACAATTTGTGATAGATAATCTAATTCAGGTAAATCATTTCTATTGATATGAAATGGTATTGAACTTTCATATAAAATGTTCAATAAGGTGTACATATGACTCTCTTTAGTGAAGTATGCAACTAAACCAGGTTTATCATTTTCAACCATTTCATTCAAGTCTGACATGATCTTTCGAGCTAATGGAATTGAGGTTAATAAACCAATTTCTAACTTCTCCGCAGGTGTGATACCATATTCTTGTGGACAAATGAAATCAAACAAAACTTGTGATAATTTATATAGCTCTCTCAAATATTTGAACATTTCATCATCAAACATTAAATGATTTTCACTTGTGTTTGGAAGATGACCATTTTTTCTGAATAGTTTCAAGTGCTCTGGATATTCATTAATTAATAAGGAGTTTGAAGGAGTTGGAACATTTGGATTTGGTTTGAAGATATTCTTTAGGAATTCCCTGTTATGTAAAGCATCAAATTTCATTGTATCATATAATTCTGAAAGTTTTGAAGGATCAACTTTTTCTAGAATTGTAAATTCCTTGAATAACTTATTCCATCTTTCAATGAATAATTCAGGATCTTCACCAGAACACCAATCAATACCTAATGTTCTAGCGGAGTCATAATTTTGATCCATGATTTGTTTATGATAATTCATTAATTCAACAACTCTTTTAATGACAAAATATGGCTCAGGCATCTTTGATGGCCATGTAAATTGAGGCGGAGCTTCTTTTCCTTCTCTTAATAAAGGTTTTAATTGCTTTTTAACTTTATCAGTTAAATCTTTAGCAGCATTACTATCATCTAATAAATCCTTTCTGACTTCAAGAAAATTTTCACCTTTACTGGAACCATACATTGAATTTGCCCATAAATTAGCAGTCATTACTACTCTTCTTTCAGAAGAAGAGAAAACTTGAACATTTTCCAAAATGTCTTTATTTAAAAGACTAATATCTTGTCTTGACATTTCACCTAGATCACTTGCTTGGTATCTTGCAGAATGAGTAGCTTCACCACCCCATTTCAGAATGAATTGAACTTTTTCAACTTCATTATTTTCATCTAACACTGGTTTTAATTGAATTTTAGTACCTGGGAAGTTCAACTTTTTTTCTAAAGTATTTGCTAATATGTTTAGTTTATTTGCATCTTCTAATTTTTGTTCTTGTGCTATTTTAATTGCCTTTAAAACAATAGATAAGTCCGAAACTTCTCTAATGATAACTTCTTCTTTATAGCCTTTTAGTAATGAAATGAAAATTTCAGATCTGAAAGAATATTTAAATTTTTGTTTTGGTGTTCTATCAGCATGTCTAACAACAGTCACCATACCTTTCAAGACCCATTTTTGGGATTTCTCTTCAGATGGAGCTTCATGAGTGATCAATTTTCTTAGATCTCTTGCCTTTTTAGCTTCATAAAACAGATTTCTTAAGATTTTTGCACTGCTATTATAATAGTGATCATTATCTTTAACAAATGAGAAACCATTAACATCAATAACATAACTTTTACCGCCAACTCTTAACAAATCAAACCCACAGATGGTTTGTTGAAAAGAAGTTGTGACAGCTTGAGCAATTCTTTTTTCTTCATCTGATAATTCAGTAATATATCTGATTTCTTTACCATGGGTGTTTCTTTTAACAATACCATCAACAACCGGTGATTTTCTAGTTTCAGCATGACAGAAGGTTGGACCAACTGTATAAGCTTTAACATCTTCGAAATTATTGGTATCCATAAATTCTTCATAAATATAAGAACCACTAGTTCTTGGAGTCGATAAAGTAGGATCAAATTCAGATGATTTATTTCCAATTTTTCTGAATAATTTTCTACCACCACCACCTTCTTTTGACGGGTAGTAAATATAAACATTATGATCTTCCCCATCAACTGGTTTTTCAACGAATGGTTTCGACATTCTTTTACCATCAACTTCAATGGTATCTTCATCGATCATTCTCCAGTCTGGTTCAGCAATTTCTTTCATATCAACACCTTGTTCAACTAACTTAGCTCTTAATTCTTCGTTAACTCTTGGACCTCCATCTCTTGATATTTCTAATCTTGGAGGAGTTGGAACACCGGCCGCATTCAAAAGAGCAAGACATAATCTTCTATCCCATAATGCCTTTTGCATCACTAAATCGTTGATAATGTATGGTTTACGAAGTTTAACATAAGAAATGGCTTTATCTAATGGGAACCCTTTTGAGAAAAAACTGATTAAGAAGTCACAAGTTGGCCAGTTTTCAATAGATTCTTCCAAGATAACTTTATCTCCAAAGATGACTGGCTCAAATTCACCATTTTCAATCAATCTTTGTAAGATTTGTTTACATGGCTTACTTAAGGCTTTAGCATCCATTGCACAAATACCAATCTTACCAATCCTTGGTAATTGAGGTTTTGAAAGAGATGTTGTAGATTTCTGAGGAGAAGAAGATGAGCCTGGAATTTGAATTTCATGGTGGTTACTTGGTAAGTGAAGTTGACTGTTGTTTTCACTTGATGAAGTCTTTGGAGTGAAGCCTTCCAAGATTGGAGCAATTGAAGCAGCCAGAGCCTTTCTAGAGTCTTCAGCACCGGTGGAGCTGTTGTAGCTCAACGCCAAAGGAGACATTGGGGCAGATCCAGCAGCAGTCTTAGGAGGAGCATCAATATCAATTGGTTGAGTCATGATTTTCTAGCTTTGTTTGCAATCTAAAGCTGTTGATTCGAGATGTTTATCACTTTCTTTTAGAACGTGTGATCTCCGCGATTCTAATTTAATAATAATATCATGGACGGTTCTGAGCGTTTTCGGCTCATCGCCATTTCTTTAAAATTTTTTTGTACTGAAATTTTTATTTAGTAAAGAAATCAGTAAACGAATTGGATTCAGATGTCTGAAGTAGAAGGTTTAAAGAGAAGAAAACACTCTTCTGAGTCTTCTTCAAAGAAGGTTATCAGACCATCAAAAATATTCTCCCCATTTAGAGTCATTGGTAACGTTTCAAATGATACTCCATTTGCTATTGGTACTTTAGGTGCCACATTCTATATTGCAACTAGTGTTGGACGCTCAATTCAAATCTATGATGCTAACACATTACATCTACTATTCGTCTCAACCACTCAAACTGAATCCAAAATCACATCCTTGGCTGCTCATTTCTATTACGTATTTGCAACTTATGGTAACAAAATTGGTATTTTCAGAAGAGGTAAATTAGAACATACTTTAGAAGTCGATCCAACTGAAAGATTAGAAAAAATTATTGTCTTTGGTGAATACTTAGTCGCTGCCTCTAAAAGAAACATTCATATTTTCAAAAAGGCTAATGGTTTGAAAGTTGCAACTGAATTTTACACATCTATTAGAATTTCTGAAATCGATGGTGAAATTGTTGATTTGATCCATCCACCAACTTATTTGAATAAAGTCGCCGTTGCAACTACAAACTCGGTCATTATCATCAATGTTCATACAGCCAAATTTATTTATACTTCACCAGAATTTCCTAACAAAATAACAACCATTGAATCTGCTCCAGTTTTAGATATCGTTGCATTAGGTACAGTTAGTGGTGATGTTCATCTATATAATTTGAAAAAGGGAAAAATCTTAAAAACAATCAATTTCAGTGAAGATGATGCTATTTCCACGTTGTCTTTTAGAACTGACGGTTCTGCTCATATTGCTGCAGGCTTAAATAATGGTGATTTAATCTTCCATGATTTAGATCGTAATACAAAATTACATACTCTCGAAAAACTTCATGAAGATACATTTGGTGGTATTGTCAAAGCTCAATTCCTGAACGGTCAACCGATTATTGTTACGAATGGGGGTGATAATCAATTGAAAGAATACGTTTTTGATCCTTCGTTATCTGATAATTCAGCTATTGTTTCAGCTCCAAGACATCTAAGATCAAGAGGTGGTCATTCTGCTCCACCGTCAGCGATCAAGTTCATTGATGATGATGCACATTTCTTATTATCAGGTTCAAGAGATAAATCATTCTGGAGTTTCTCATTAAGAAAAGATGCACAATCTCAAGAATTATCACAAAGATCACAGTCAAAAGGTACTAAAGGTAAAAGAATTGGTGGTAGTGTTAATCGTGAAAAATTCAACGAAATATTTGATATTTCTGTTGAAAATCAAAGAGCAGGTGAATGGGATAACGTTTTAACAGCACATAAAGATGAACAATTTGCAAGAAGTTGGGATTCTAAAACTAAAAGAGTTGGACATCATCAATTAAGAACAATTGATCAAGGTTTGGTCAAATGTGTTTCAATTTCTCAATGTGGTAATTTTGGGTTTGTTGGTTCTTCAAATGGGGGTATTGGTGTTTATAACATGCAATCAGGTATTTTAAGAAAAAAGTATCAATTACATAAAAAACCAGTCACTGGTATTGCCTTAGACGGTATGAATAGAAAGATGATTTCTGTTGGTTTAGACGGTATAATTGGGTTCTATAATTTCTCTGAATCAAAATATCTAGGTAAATTACAATTAAGTGCGCCAATCACAACCTTGATTTATCATAGATCTTCTGATTTATTTGCTTGTGCATTGGATGATTTGAGTATTGTTGTTGTTGATTCAGTCACGCAAAGAGTTGTCCGTATTTTATATGGTCATACAAATAGAATCACTGCTTTAGATTTCAGTCCAGATGGTCGTTGGATTGTTTCAGCTGCGTTAGATTCAACTTTACGTACTTGGGATTTACCAACTGGTGGATGTATTGACGGTGTTAAAGTTGGTAATGTTATTACAAATTTGAGATTTTCTCCAAATGGAGAATTTTTAGCAACTTGTCATGTGAATCAAGTTGGTATCAGTTTATGGGCTAACAGAGCACAATTTATCCCAGTTTCAACTAGAAATGTTAGTGAAGAAGAATTCAAAGAAATAATATTACCAAACTCTTCAGGTGAAGGTAGTGCTTCAATAATTGAAGGTGCTATAACAGTTGGTGAATCTGAAGAAATTTATGAAAACTATTATAACTCATTAGATCAGATCAATGATGAATTAATAACGTTATCAATGGGACCAAGAAGTAAATTTCAAACACTGTTGAACTTAGATTTGATTAAACAACGTAATAAACCAAAAGAAGCACCTAAAAAACCAGAAAATGCCCCATTCTTTTTACAATTATCAGGTGGTAAAGTTGGTGATGATGCATTAGATAGAGAAACTAACGTTGATGGTCCAAGTTCAATCTTAAGAGACAATGGAGCTGAATTTGATCCAGAATCAGGTGTTCAATTACAACCATCAGCAAAAGACGTTTCATTTGAATCAACTTTTACAAAATTATTAAGAGAATGTTGTGAAATTGATGATTATTCAAATTTCTTAACTTTTTTAGTCAACGCATCACCTGCTGTTACTGATTTAGAGATTAAATCAATAAATACTGTTGAATTTAAAGAAATTTCTAATTTCATAAATGCTTTAACTCAAGGGTTCAAAACAAATCAAAACATTGAATTAATTGAAGCTTGGATGAATATGTTATTCAAAAATCATGGAGATGTTATATTGAATGGTTCGAACGATATTGAATTAACATTAGCTTTAGAAAATTGGTATAATTCTCATTCTTATAGATCTGAAAATTTTGATGATCTAGTTAAATATTGTTCTGGTGTTATTAATTTATTAACGACTGTTTAATGAAGGTATAGAAATAATTAGAAGTCATACATATACGATGTAATATGAAAAGATATTCAATGTATTGAGAACAACTGTAGCAATTATTTAATTTATATATGAGATGAATGTTTATTTGGATTCAAGTATATATGAATTTGCAAAATCGCGCAATTTGATACTTTTGAGTTTTCTTGTTGTACTTGAGGCATTTTTATGATTTGTTTTTTTAAACTCATCAAAACAAGCAAAATGAATAATTTTATAATCATAAGGAGAATTTTTATTCATTATTCTCCTGTTTTCAATTTCATCTAATTTGATTAAATGCTCATTATCAATTTTAGAATGATCTGGATTATAATCTTTAGGAACGTAATATATTAATGAGCCTGAAGTTATAAGTTTATGACACATTGAACATTTTGTCTCCCTTGCTATTATTTTAAAATCGTTCAATCTGTAATATTCTTCTTGTAAATCAATTGAAGCTATATATTTGAAATTTTTGGTGAGTTGATGATATTTATTTAATTTAATTGACTCACTCATATTTGAGATTAAAAAATCTTGTAAATCATTGATTTTAAAATCAATCTTTTTGGATGATAAAACTGTTGAAATTTTTGATAACGGAACCACTTCAGTCAGTATTTTATTTGATAGAATTTCAATGATTATTGATTTATTAAATTTATTTAATTTCAAAAATTCAAGTGTTTTTAAATAAGTTTTTTCATAGATTAATTTTTTCTCTTGTGTCATTGGAATTAATGAATCTATTAATTTAGTCAAATATCTGATTGAATTTTCAGGTTCCTTCAATTCATTAATTATGATATGGATTGATTCTTCGTGTCTTCCCATCTTAAACAAGATTAGAGTCTTCAAATGGAGTAATGATTTATTTGAAATTAACGAGTTGATTTTAGATAAAACTTCATCATTAAAGAAGTTCCCAAATTGTAAGATATTAATCAATTTTTTATAATATGGTGAATTTTTATCGAATTTGTCATTTTGGAAAGAATCCAAATAAATTGTAAATAATCTTAAATTTAAATTTTTGGATAAATTATATTGATTTAATTCAATTATTATAAACTCTAGATATTTTTGCTCTAGATCAATAGAAATTCCATTCAAAAAACTTTGAGTTTTAAATTCGTTTAGTTCTGTCGAATTAACAGAGTCAATAAATATTTTTTCACCATTTGAAATATCATCAGTTATTAATTTTTCAGAATATTTGAATATTAAGTCCAATTGATTATTATTTAACCTTTGTAAATAGTTAACTAAAGGTAAAGGATTTGAATCATTTTGATAATTTAACTTCAACTTTTCTAAGGCTTCCTCATGTAAATTTTTTTTGAAATAGAAATCAATTAACTCATTATTCATGTTTTTTTCATTTAGTTTGTGAATAACAGTAGAAGATTTCAGATGATTATCAACACGAAGTAAAGAACCAATCAAACCGGGATTAAATTCAATGTACAGACTAAACAAAGATGTGTCTAATAATTCCAAAACTTCTTCAATTGAATATTTATCATTCTCTGTAAAGAATCCAAGTGTTAATTCACCTTCATTATAAGGAATATTTCTTTTTAGATTGATCAGTTTTGATATCTTTCTTCTTTGATCAGTTATAAAATTTGTTAATAATGGAATTAGACGTTTATATTCTTCATTAATAGTTCCATTATTTTGAAAATTTGGAAATAAATTAATAATTTGAAATGGTGGTGCAATAAATTCGATAAATATTTCAAATGCCTTCTTATACTGTTTATCATGAAATAGATTGACACCATTTTTGATATTAAGTTCTCTTAAGATAATGAATTTATCATTGAATTGCTCTTTACTCAAATGCTCCACAAACTCAATGGCTACCGTAGTGTCTTTAATATGATGTATTATCTCATCAAATGAATTGAAATTAAATAGTTGAATTGATGAATTCGAGGCTATTAGAAGTTTGTTGTCATTGAATGACATTGATTTTAATGAAATGATGTTTATCTTCTGTAATGTTTTGAAACTTTTTAAATCTTTGATATATAGATAATGACCTTGATTTGATATCAAATAAGGATGAATCGAAATAAAATCTGATTGAATTTGATTTTCCCATTGAAATGAATTAATAATAAGATTATTTTTATTAGTGTCGATAACTGATGCATCTTTACCCTTAGTCAACAATATTTGATCATTGATGGGTATCATATCTAGATATTGGTTGAATATAGAAAATTTTGAATTAAATGGTAATTGGACCGATTCTTCATTATTAATTGAATATATAAAGAATGAAGTACCATTAGACCAAAGTATTTGATTCTTATTTAATTTTCTGAATTTGAGGACCTTATCATGTGACTTATATTGTGCTGTCATCTCTATTTGATTGTTGATTAGTTCATAAGT
This sequence comes from Phaffomyces antillensis, assembly GCA_003707195.2. Lineage (NCBI taxonomy): Eukaryota > Fungi > Ascomycota > Saccharomycetes > Phaffomycetales > Phaffomycetaceae > Phaffomyces > Phaffomyces antillensis. Next base: position 18,281 of record PPNI02000078.1, read on the forward strand.
AACAATCATGTTTTTAGTTGATATTAGTAATTGATTATCGAATTTGAATTGAAATGATATTAATTTAAATGGGATTATTTCGACTATATTGAAAAGAGAGTCAAGTATTGAAACTTCACCATCACTTCCAAGCACCGAATAGCCATTTGATATTGAAACTATTGACACTATTGACACATTTATCAGTTGAACCTGGGTCCTTATTGTGTTTAGATTGCTGTCAAGCACTATTAGTTTCCCATTACCACAGCCAACTATTGCAAGATCATTGATCAGAAGAGTCGATGTTGGTCTATCTGACGACCCAACACTATTCAAGTGTTTTAGGATTGGTAGATCTGCCATGCTTCTAGTTAATTGAGTGGGTTGTTTATCTATAAAATATATGTCAAAAAAGATATTTTTCGACTTATTTTCGAAAACTAAGGGATAGTTGAACTAAAAGATGTATTCAGCACAGAGCTCACTGAATCAGCTGCTAAACTCTCCCAACGAAGTGACTGTGACTTTATCTCAGATCAAACGTTCAGACCTTATTTTATCGAATCAATTAGGCAATTTGAAACAATTCAGTGCAAAAACTGAGAATTTAACACGAAAATACAGCGATATTCTAATCGAGGACGCGAGAATCAAACAAATCCAGCCAGCGACCGAGAGTCTCGACAGACAGCTGAGGGTGCTGGAAAGGACGATGAGGACTCTAGAGGAGAACAAGCAGTACAAATAAACGTTTATTCGTTCTTCGTGTCAGTGATATGTAGGAGAGTTAGGCAACGCCCTGTGCTGCTCTTTCCCATTTGCCGCTGTTGGTCCAGCCAGCGTTGATCACCTTGATGGCATCACGCAGATTCAACGGCTTCTTCAAGGTCTTCTGTTTGTCCACCAAGTTATGATAAACCACCGTGTAGCTGTCCTTGGGTACCGCTGAGAGAACACTTTCACTGGCCCTGTGTTTGGCGCTGAGACGTTCTTCAGCTGTTGAGTTCAGCCAGGCATTTCGGCGTCTCTGCCACACTTCGACACCGTCCACGAATGGAACATTCTCCTGTCTTAAACTGTCTGCCTCCTTAACAGAATCGAACTCTGAGTATGAAGGAATGCTTACGCCCCTGATGTTGCTCAAGCTTTCTAACGGAACATCACTGGTGACCATGTTGGTGTTGTTTCCCTCGCTCGCTTCCAGAAGTGAGGATTCCAGCGATGATGAGGTCGTGACTAAAAACAACTCGTTGACGACTTCGTCTGATGATAAGACGTCTTCAGCAATTGATCGTAGTTTTGCGGTTGCGATAGATAGATTTATTGAGGCTTTGGCTAAGTAACTTCTGATCGTCTTGAAGAGCGAAGATTTGGATTTGTGGGTGTTTGTGTGTGGGTTCAGTTCTGCCATTAGACCAATGACTGAAGTTGTTGATGTTTTTATAAAGGGATCTAATCTAGTATTAAATTAAAGAATTGATTTTTATACCGCGAATACAGTTAAGTTACATTCATAATCATTTCTCTATCTATCTTTCACTTTTTTCTGCATCTTTTTCTTCCATCTGTTTCCCTTCTTTGCTTTCTTTAGCATTCTTCCATGCTTTGTAACTTAACTTCCATCCATTGTCTCCATAATCTTCATATTTACTTTCATCGCTCAGCTCCAAAAACTCTTTTAATTTGGCTCTTTTAGTCTCTGCATTATTAATACTTTCAATAGCACTGTTTTTTTCACCATATCTAACCCCATGCAAAGCAATACTGACACCATCATGACCGGTATCCCATGTTCTACTATTGATACCATGTCTATAAATACCTTGATATTTCTGCAACGCTGGTAAAATCACTAAATCAACATGAATATCACCGCCAATTATATTTATAAATTGTCTGAAATTCTTAACAGACTGTGTTATATTCTGTTTATTTTCTAAATTACCTGGTGTTTGCTTTTCAACTGTTGATTCTTTTTCAAGCTCAAATTTTTCGTCTATAATTGGTAAAAATCCATTATGTTTTAAAATTAATAAAATATCTGAATCATCTGTATAAATGTCTGTCCCCCAAATAGATCTTTTGATATAATGTGGATTGTTCATAATATCTGTCAAATAATGGGATGGAATACGGACTGTTATTATAGAATTGATATGATTTCTTAATTCTGGTAATAATGGAACTATCTTATTAGTATCAATATCATCATTCTTGTTTTCAAATATTGATAATTGATTATAACTTGATCTTGTTGGAAAAGTATTATAAACCAATGACCCAATGTGTTTTCTCGGAAATTTAGAAGCAGCTGTTAAAACATCATTGTTGTCAATTGATATTTCTCTTTTGATAAATTTCTTTGGTTGTTCTGAGTTTTGTGTTCCCTTCTCTTTTTCCTTTTCTTCAACTGTGACTTCTTCCCTTTTGGTTATTGGTTTCCGAGTTGGTTTAACTGCATTCAATCTCTTTATTATAGAATAGCATAAAAATGGCTTATAATTAGGATTTTTCAATAATTCAATTCTTGATCTTTTTTCATGTTGTAAGATGTCATGTTTCTCCTCATCGGTGAAATCATAAATCTCATACTTTTCAGTATAGTATGCAATTATTTCATCATCAGTCTTCAATGATGGTTGAGCCAGTTGTGGCATTTGCGTTCCGTAAGGAAGTGGGTGCTGCTGTTGTGTTGATGAGGATGATGATGATGGTGGTGGTTTGAGTATAGATTGATCATGATTACTTGAAAGTAAATCATTTAATAAAGGTGGTCTTGACTTGAAGTGTTCAGTTAATCCTGCACCTGAAGGAAGTCTTGGTTTATCCTTAAATGGTGGTAGATTGTTGTTTAAGATAGATTGGATTGGGGATTGACTTGAAATAAGTCTCTCGCTGCTGTTGTTGTTGTTGTTGTTGTTACTATTAGCATTGTGGTTGTTTTGCATTTGGGGTAAGTTGGATAAGAAGGAGATAGGAGGCAGTCTGATTCCTGAACCTGAGCCTGAAGGTGGATTAGAACGATCCATTGGCGGTATATGTGTGTTTTGTTCTGTCATTTTAGATGGACTTCAAATTTGTTAATTTCCCTAATAAAAGGATCTGATCATTTTGGTTATTATTTTGATGGGACCAGAAGAGCCCTGGCTCACGTGACTACATCCTAGAAACTTCTGTAGCCCTAAATATATGGTAACATCCAGACACCCTGTAGTGTTTGAATAATCGTCACAAATTTAATTTTTCACTTTCGCGATTTTTACAAACAAAAAAAGATTGAAATTTCTCTAACTCTTTAGTGTTAAGTTTTTGATTCATCATCAAAATGTCAACTAACAGATCTGCCTTAAAAGACGTCGTCACCCGTGAATACACCATCAACTTACACAAAAGATTACATGGTGTTTCTTTCAAAAAGAGAGCTCCAACTGCTGTCAAGGAAATCAAAAAATTCGCTAAATTACATTTAGGTACCTCTGATGTTAGATTAGATCCAAAATTAAACCAAGATATCTGGAAAAGAGGTATCAAAGGTGTTCCATTCAGATTAAGAATCAGAATCTCAAGAAAGAGAAACGAAGAAGAAAACGCCAAAGAAAAATTATTCTCTTACGTTGAATCTGTTAACGTTGCTTCAGTCAAAGGTTTACAAACCGTTGTTGTTGAAGATGAAGAAGTTGAAGAAGAAGCTTAGATTTCTTAGAAGGTTGGTGGTTCCCTTATTAGTTTTTTGAATGTATAATTATATAAAAGGAAATTGGTCATTTAAATGTTATTGTTTTGTGTTTTTTGTTCTTTACGGGATAGTTGTTAGTCTTTGACTTTCAATGGATGAACCCTTATTCATTAGTAGTTAACTGTATTCAGATTTAATTTCAAAACTTCAAAATTTCTCGTTTATCTGCTCTTGTATCTTATTTCTTGTTTGATTCAAACAATTCTAATATACTCTAATGTTTTTTTTTACTGACATGTAGAATTACTAAATATATTCAAATAATATTCTTCCATTTATAATATATGGGAGCAATGACAGTACTTTTCTTCGAAAGTATACTTGAACAATGGAATCAATATAGTTATAGTTGAAGTATGATTATTTGGGCGTTATTCAAATGTTAATCAGCATAAGACAATCAAATACACCCAATATTAACAAAAAAAAAACATGAAAAGGAACTCCGAAAAAAGTTGTCAATATCAAGGAGGACATAGCACTGAGAGTATCCCAGGAGATTGAATATATATGTGGATACTTACTACTTAATTGAAAACATTGATTCATCTACTTAAAAGTTAATACTTTATATATTAGTAGTGCGCGAAACATTTTTGAAGAAAAATAAAAATACCTAGATAAAAATACTGAAATACCATCAACAACTATAAACGCCTTAGATCATAATGGCTGAGGCTTTTAATGACCAATGGTCCAAACTATCACTACTGGTAGCTAATGATTCGGACAACTACGAAAACTGGGAGAATCTTGTGACTTTTTCATCAAAGGATTTGTCGAAAGTGACACCAAAATCAACTTTAGAACTTTTTAGAATAACAAATGATCAATTTCTTCTTAAATATCCATTCATGGAACAATACTGGATCAATTATGCAATGAAAGAATTCAAATTGGGGTATACTGATAGAGCAAGACTGATATTTGAGCGTTCATTAGAGATTGTCCCTTATTCAAACATCATTTGGTTGAATTATTTAAAATTGTTAAAGGAAGTTGAATTGAACTATTTGAATCTAAAATCTTATTACAGACGTGCAGAGCAAAGCATTGGATTACATTATCATAGCTACGAGTTTTGGAAGGATTTTCTAGAATTTGAATATTCACATAAGGGAAAATCAAGTTATTATTTTAATATTCTAAAAAAAGTTTCCTCTATACCACTATTAAATTATTCATATTTTTTCAAGATTCTATTCAAAGAAATAGATGAAATAACTAAGACAACTCTAGTGAATTTTGTAAGTGAGCAGGAATTTATCAAAAAATTAAAAATTGAATCAATTTCTTCAACATTGGATTTTCATGATATTAAATCCAAACTCAAGAAATTTTTCACAGATTCTTACATCACAACACAATACAAGTCATATGAACTTTACCAATTTGAAAAAAATATCAAATTAGAGTACTATGTTCCTAATTTACTGAAATCTTTTAAAGAATTGACCAATTGGGAAAAATATCTTACCTATATTGAAATCAATGGTACTTTTAAACAATGCGAGCAATTATTCAATAGAGCATTAGTACCACTCCAAAAGTATCCTCAATTTTGGCTAAAGTATTCAGACTTCTACTTATCAAAAAATGATATTCAAAATGCTAAAATCGTCTTAACTAAATCATTATTAGTTTTGAATAAAACTAGTATTGTCAACATTCAAATCATGCTACTCAAAATTGAATTGATGTTGAATAACTTCATCAAAGCAAGAGATATGGTACTGCTAATATTAAATGATAATAATCAGTCATCTGATAAAGACATCAATCTTCAGGTTTTGCTAGAATTTATAAAGATAGAATATTTAACAAATGTCAAAAATCCAGAACCATTTAAAATATTTTTGAAAGACTTAATCAAAAACAATCTATCAACTGAATCGGCACTAATGATAATGGAATATCTAGTAAGTAATTTGATTGCATTAGGCGGTACCCTTGAATTTTTGTTAAGTTTCAAAGAAGATAGTAAATTCAAGAATTCCAAATATTGGTCTATTTTACTAAATGCATCATTAGTTGAGTGTTCTGAAAGAGAGAATTCAATCGATCTTTACAATGAAGCAGTTGATAAAGTCGGTAAAGTAAAAGTTTTATCTAAATGGTATGATGATCACCTAAGTTATGAAAAAACTAATAAAAAACAGATACAGGAAACATTTGAGCAAAGTTCAAGATCTTTATTCAATAATAAACATTAGCATTAATATATAATATATATATTACAAATAAACTCCGAATTATCCTATTCCCAATTTTTAACTAAACGCATACTCTTCAACTAATTTACACCCAACCATTTTAAATTTCTTGCAATTATTTTCTTTCTTCTTTGTTGATACAATCTTTCTAAATCGTTCAAATTTCTCAATCTCAATAACAAATTTATCCGAATATGAATTTGAGTTTAATTTGAATTGAGATAAATTAGAGCTTTTGAAGTCACCTGAAAACACAATCTCTCCTTTCCATCCATTAGTAGCTTCTAATTTTTTGATGCAAGTTAAAGAAAATATCAAATGCTCATCAACGTAATTTTCCGTATCACAACTAGATTTCTGATTTAAAACTTCAGTATCACTATTGTTATCGTCATTACCATTATTGTTTATTAGAACCTCAAAACTTCTATCAATAGTATTTCTTCGGAATCTTGCTTGATTTTGATGAGTTTCTATTTTTGCTAAAGAGTTATAAAATGCTTCAAAATTCTCAACTCTAAATCTTGAAATCTCCTGTGGAACAGTTTTGAAGTTATTTGAATCACCTCGTTGATCAATTGGTAAGGCTAACTCTGAGCAAAGTTTAATATCTGTGAAAAACGTAACAAACCGCTTTAAATTGAGAAAACTGAATAAAAATTGATTAATTTCGCATCTTAGTCTAAGTGTGTAGTTTCTTTTATGATAATCCATTGCACAACCAACATTAGAACCTTGAAGGGTATAAGATTTTTTCAATTTACCTATATAGGGTTTAATGAGTTCAAATGGGATTGATGCTGGGGAACCTTCAAGTAAAAACTGAAGTAACTGATTATGACTAAATTTTCTTTGTTGTATTGTTTTGTTGTTGAATATTCCATTTAGGTGAGGAGATATCTCACCGAGATTGTTCATTTCATATATATTGAGTTGAGTTGAATTAATCTCAGCTATTGATAGATTCCAGCTTCTATCATTGGCCATTTTAAATGGAGACTGAAGTTCTTTTTTCCATGACACAATATCAAAAGTATGTAAAGAAGATTTATATTCAGGTAGTTTTTCGTTATTAGTTCGAGTGTAGGTTGGCGGTGGTTCCATTGATCAGTGGTTATTAAAAGTTAGAACATCTTTTACACAAATTTGGCAAATGAGTGCACTTATGAAGGAAATTTATTTGAATCATCCTTTTCTCCACACATAAAATCTTGTCATAATTGAAGCGAAAAAAAAAAAACTGAAATAACCAGATGAAATGGAGAGTGGAGTAGAACCTAGATATACCATCTTTATGTAGAGAAGATGAAAGAGATATGAATCAGTTCCAACAGTCGTTGTTTGATTGTTAATTCGTGCTCCTCAAATCTCCACAAAAGTAAGACTCGAGATTTGGCTGGACTTTCATTAATCCGGTCCTCAATAGTATATATATATATATATATATATATATATATATATGCTACATAGCAAGGGGGGGGATATAACAGTACTGTACCAGTTACTCACGTGATTACTCACATCATAACTGATTCTATTAACTTCTACTACATTCTAGAATATTCTAATCATCTATTCCAGAACATTCTATTATTATAACGAAGCTACAACTAGACGTCTATATAAGGACCTCTAGTCGTCCACAAATTGTATACTTTATTTTATATACACAAGAGATTAGTATTACTATCACTGAACGTATCAAATAGACCAATACAGTAATCACCCATAAAACACATAACAATATATATGTATATATCCTTGATGACAGTATTTCTTGGCCAATACTAAAAGATTATACATAGACTCATTCTTATAGGAATGCTCATTTACAAAGATTCAAAATTCAAGATTCAAGATACAAGACTCGAATCTATGTATATATATATATATAATATATTTATTTCATAAACTTGTGATCCATATAACCCGGGAAACCAAAATAATATCAAACTACTGCAACCATACGCAATTGATCAAACTTATCTTATCACTGATAAAAACCAAGTAGCAAATTTCAACATGATATAAGCCACATGTTACCAATTGTACAGTCTCTCATAAAGCACTAGAATACCATTACAGGGTATTACTTCATTTATTTTTTTTCGTTGATTTGAAATTGGCCTAAAAGATTTTCTCTATGATGCTCTTGGAATTTCGTTTGCAAATAACTACACCTGGTTTGGAACCCAGAATATTTTTCAATATATTTAAAAATCGCAGACTTAGAACAAATTTTCATCAAAAATTTCATATATGTATCCCTCCAGGGTTCCTCAAACTCAAACTGTTTGCGGTACCGGGTATGATGGAAAGTAGCACCTGAATGAAAATATTTTAATATTGTTTAGATATAAAACATGATAAAGACTTTTACAATGAAATCAAACTCAATGAAAAAACGATAAAGAGCACTGAAATTTCAAATAATTACTATATTCAAAACCTATGACTTGAGAACTGTCGCCAGTCAAATAATGGAAGTGATTGATACCATGCCACTCAGAATATGATAAAAGGTAAAAACCAGGGTTCACTACTAACCTCATTCTCCTGCTCAGTTTAAGTAAAATATACTCAAATATCACAAATCTCTATGATTTAAAACCCATTAAATAATTTAGCTTATATATTTTATTCAAATTGATTCGATTTTTTTTTTATTTTTTTTGATTGAATGAATGAATGAAAGAATCGGTTGAAAAAACATTCAATAATTCATTATGAATAGTAAAGAAGCACTAAATTCAATCTTTTTCAGAATTTTTTGTCCATTATATCAGGTTCTATGAACAATTTCGAAATCAACTGGATAGTGCCGGTGAAATCATGTCTTTTGGAGTAAAGATTCTCAACATACTCCAACTGATTAAGAAAACTTCCAAGTTCCCATACTCTTTTAAGTTAAAAAGCAACACAAAACTTTAAGTTTTGCCTTTTGAAAAAAGAAAAAACTCTAAAGATCTTTTGGATAAAATGGAGCATATTCTCAAGGAATTCATGGTATGTGAGAAGATTATTTGCTATTAAGTACAATTATTATACTAGAATAACTTGAAATATGGGGCAAATGATTTGCTCTCTCAAACACAGAAGCTTTGTCTTCCAACTTAAAAAAACAATTTTGTGTAAAATACTCGATTAAAGAATACTTAATAATACATTGAGCTTAATTCTATTTAATCGAGATATTTCTTCTTTTCTGTAAAACAACCTCTCTTGGACTATAGACTTGGGACAACCACAAATCCTCTCTATCACTACTAAGACGGTATCTAGTATCTACCAGCAATTCTGCTGGTAAAAGCAGAAGAACCTGATGATGAAGTATCAGCAAAATGAGTGGAAACAATACTAGCAATCTTATCATAAGTGAAGTTATGATAACTAACACCATGATATTGATTATATAAAGCTAAGATTGCGTTGATAGTATCATCATTGAAACCACTATGCAACTTCAAAGCAGCAAGATAATGACATGCCTCAAACTGAGCAATAGTTAATTGCCTAACCTTAAGAGCGGCAACACGTTCATATTGACTGGTGGTAGTAGTAACAGATTCACTAGCTTGCACATAAGTGCTAGAGATAAGATTCACAGCATCCAACATCGAAACAGCACCAAAGAATTCACGGATAAATTCAATAGAGGCATAACCAGAACTTTCACGAGTTTCTAATCTAGCCAACAAAGGCTCGGAGCAACTTGACATCAATAACAGATTTAACACATTGTCATAAGCAGTTTTCAGTAAATTCAACATGGCAGTATCTCCAATACCATCATAGTCGGTTGTACCATTTTCATAATAAGTAGGTTATCCATAACCGATAATTCTCACTTTCAATTTCATTTGCTTTGACCAATTAAAATACTCAACACGGGTGGACAGTCTTGTACTATTCCACTGGAAGAACTGAGTCATACTCATAACCTGTTGTAAACCTTGCAGGGTTTGTTCAATTAGGTCTGTATTAGTTTCACTAATCATAATTTATTCAGTTAATTTTCTATACAAAATTACATATCTTCAACTAAGGAATCCACTCATTATATGGTTTTCCTATGGTGGGTGTGTACTCTTAATAGCATGACCATTAATCATTCTGGAACCTTCTATTCAATTCAGATTCTTTCTCTTTATTTTTTCCAGAACCTTCTATCTAGGTCTTCATTTTCCTAGAACCTTCGACCACCTTTTCCTTCGGCATCTCCGACGGTCTTCAAAAATGATCTCCTAAATCCTATCATTACAACACTAATAACAAATCCTGAAGCACATTGAAAAGAGTACGGACAACAACAAAAGAATACCTGACAGCACTAATAAATAACATTTAGTAATAAATAAATAAAAACAGCGGATCAAAAACATCAACTAGTACCTAGAGAAGAAAAAACACAAAGTAACAAACAAAAAGCGTTGATGACCAACAATAAACATCTTTAGCATTGAACAGCAAATAGTTAATTATGGACTTTTAAGAAGGAAATAAAAATAATCTAAGACACATAATCATATTAACAGCAAACACCTTCAGTATCAGGATCGTAGACATCTTAAAATCAAATGAGAACCATCAGTTACCTTCAACTAAGTTATCAAAACCATTTTCCAATATTAATAGCAACAAATAAGTACAAACTATCAGTTACTTTCAAGTAAGTGATCAACATCACTTTCCATAGACAATAATAGCAACTAATAAGCACAAACTATTATTAAAATGTAATGATTAACATCATTTATTGACCAAATGAACAAGTAATAAACATAACTCTAAACTAATAAATAGGATTAACAATCTACGAGGTAAATCAGTGGGTTCACTAACAAATACAGTCACTCCCGTATTAAAAAACATATTAACTGGTATACTGACTCTCGGTTCGACTAGAAACATAACAGAATCTGACTCTGCTCAGATTGACCCTAACATAATAGATGGTATACTAACCACATCTATAACAATAAAAAGAAGACTTACCAGATCCTCCGACACTAGAATAACAAACTATACTAGCAACTGATACCTTTAGACATCCATTAACCTGACACTTTTGAAAACCTTCTCAACTTTTTTTCAGAGTTCAACAAAAAATAATTAACATTAATAACAATATAATTAATTTCAGTTGTTTAAATTTTCCCTCCTAAGGATATAACCAAATTAAATTGATTCAATTATCTTCAACAAAAGTTTCAACATTAACCTTGGCAGTACTACTATAACCAGATTATATTGATACAAATTTTCCCTCTTACTTTGAAAACTTATCACACATGTTCTAATGATATGATTTAGAAGATCATTCTGGTGAACTAGTACAAGATTTTCACCCGTGTTGAGGATTTTAATTGGTCAGAGCAAATCAAATTGAAAGTGAGAATTATAGGTTTGGATTACTCACTTATTATGAAAATGGTACAACCGACTATGATGGTATTGGAGATACTGTTAAGTTCAAATTATTAAAAATTGCCTATGAGAATGTGTTAAATGTATTATTGATTGTTGTAATGATATGATTTAGAAGATCATTATCAGAGACTGCTGGAGATGCCGAAGAAAGAATCTTAATTAAACAGAAGGTACTAGAGTGATAAATGGTCATGTTGTTAAGAGTATACAGCACCATAGGAAAACTATATAATGAGTGGATTCCTGTAGTAATCTGGTCCTAAAACGACTCTAATTGTAGTACCAATGATGGAAGCTGTCGAGCTTCGGTGGTGATAAGCTCACAATAAGTAGTAACAAACTACTAGTATAATTTATAGCAAATTTGATTAATTATACAAATATATACAGCGGCTCTGTTGTAATAGTTATGATTTAGAAGTACTCATTGATTACATAAAGAAATGAAGTCTGGGAATTCGGATTAATCGGATTTATAGATATCTCTAGAAAGACTGATTTGATATTGAATAGAAGATTCCAGAAAGAATGTTTGGTACAACAGCCACCCTGGAAAACTATATAAGGAGATGAATTCCTTATATGAGCCGCTG